>CATIWF010039145.1:0-60428 GCA_949630135.1 Balakata baccata | reverse complement strand
AATTACAAATACTTAGTGCCCAAAATACTATGTAGTCAATTTGTCTACTTTAATATAACTATGCTAAATTTTCCTTTATTTCAAATGTAATCATTTATTTAAATTTCATTTTCAATATCTTGTGTCCTTATTTAAATTATAGCTAGACACGTACGACTTGATCCTATTACAATAAACCGACCCGTGTCAAGTCTATCTCGTGAATACGTTCACGTCGAAATTCCTACGTATGCATGTGTTTCATGTGAATGACATATATAAAATGAATATGTCCAAATGTAATGCGTGTCATAATGCATGTGGGAAAGTCAAGGATGTTACAGGTTTTGAAAAATTTTATTTTCCTCTGCGTAACATGTATGTGATACATGCTCAAAACCCATCAAGTTTAACAGGAGCTGACACATAGTCCATGCTCTGAACTGAGTGGGGTATAGGATGGTGAAATGATGAATTGTACATATTGTTGTTTATGGAAAGGTTCATAGTCAAACCATTGATTTTTCGGTCAATTGGGGGTCATGATGTATTGCTAGATACCATTCATGACTTTCTTGAATTAATTATTTATTTAGGTGGCCAACATAACCGGGAACCGAATGAGTCACACGCATTGGAGGTGTAAAAAATAAGTAAAATGGTCTTGGATGGGATACAAAAAATATAAGAGAATTATTTAAGGTCGGATTGTGATGGGATCACAAGAAAAAAAATCCAGAAAAATTGCTCATGGGAGTCATAGGCCTGTGGTAAGCTAGTGCCAGCAAGTTGGGCAAGCCCATGTGCAGGTGCTGGCAGAACTAGCCAAGTTTTGGCCAATTTGGCATAAAATGCGAAATTAACCACTAAACTTATTTTGGTAATTTTTCCAATCCTAGGGTGTTTGGAAATGACTATAAATAGTATTTTTCATTAGAAAAACTGATGAGCCACCATAGAAAATTAATAGTTAATTTTCTTAGAATATTTCTCAAAAACATTCACAATGCTATCACATTATGTGTGTTCAAACCATTACCCTTGTGGTTTCTTTCTTCTATTTCTGTGTGGATTATCATTAGAGATAATCCAAGATTGGATTGTTGTGGTTTGTTACAACCCAACAAGAAGGAAATTTGAAGAATTGGTTGAAAAATTAAAGGTATAATTTCCAACTATGATTTTGTTAAATTAGTTTTAATGGCACAAGTAGAATCCTATGATTCGGGTTCTGATTCTTTTTTTCTACTGATATTTATGTATGAGATACATCCTCAAAACCCAACAAAAGAGTGGTAAAATTGATAACCAAATGACTCTCATTGGTTATCCCATATACAGACATAGGGTTAGATTGAGCTTTTAAGTAATCCAACATTATCTACTTCTCTTAAGCAGGATAATCATAAACCTTCATTTATGAAAGAATATGTTTTATGTTATTTCATATCTTATATAGAACAACATCAATTGACTGAGAAGGTATTATGTTTATCACATAAATATAATCCCATGTCTATGACCATAAAAGGAACTTTATGGAATTTTAAAAAGCTTATTATGTACCTTACCATGTTTAATAAGGTTCGCGTACTTCTTTTAGCCACATCATTATGCTATGACATATAAGATATGGTTCATTCAGATAAATTCTCATTATCTTTTTTATGATATTGAAACATTTAACTTAAATATTATTTCACTTTGATCTAATCTAAGTGTCTTAATACTTTTACTGAATTGTTCCTCTACTTCATTTTTGAATTCTTTGAACATTTCAAAGATTTCAAATTTGTATCTCAGTATATATAAATACTCGAATTATGAACGATCATAATTAAGGTAATGAAGTAGACAAAACCATTTATGGTATGTATGAACATTGGTCCATATACATCTATATGTACAAAGTCCATTAGTCGTTTTGCATGTTCATCCTTTTTAACTAAAAAGTGATTTTGTTAGCTTGTTTAGTAAATGAGATTCACATGTATCACATGATTCACAATCAAATGACCCCAAGTTACCATAACTCATCAAGTGATTCTCTTTTATATGCTCGAATTGACAATGCCATAATTGATGGTTTTGGGACATCAACCCTTTTAAATTTAATATTGAGGATAGAATCATGCATTTCAAGATCATAAACTCTACTGCTTAAATGTTTAGTTTTATAAGGTATTTGACCACACAGAATAACAATTGTTCTTAATAGTCAAATGAAAAACTTTTGTTCAACTATTAAACAAAATTATATTCTTTATTCATAAACTAAAATAAAATTATAATTGTTAAACCTTTAAACAAGCTTACTAGGGAGTGTTGAAACTTAACCCTCTATAGCTACTGCAGCAACTGTTGTTATATGGCCAATGTGTATAGTTTCGACTCTCTTTTCTTAAGCTTTCTATTGTTTCTTTGGTGTTGCATATCTTGTATATGTGAAACCTACATGTAGCATATCCATGTGTTATTACAAGAAACAATGTTATCCTCTTTATCAAATTTACTTGAAATAGAAGATGCATCTATATGTCTTATCTTTTTGCTTCTTTAAAACTCCAAATAAGCTTTGTTATTCCATTTCCATTTTGCAACTTTTGCCATAATGGAAATATCTTTTAAGATGTCTCTCTAACTGTTTCCTTTTATCTATAATGCATGTTGTATTTTAGATCTCCCTTCCATCATCTTAGAGTGGTAGAGCAATTTAGATATCTCATATCACTCAGTGTGAGCTTGCTCATTGGCCATCTCTCTAAGATGATATATAATGGTTTTACATTCATTTCCATGCTGCTTTTGAAGTTTGAACAACTTAGGACCAATCCATTGTTATGCAAGTACTTATTCTATGCAAATTGTTCATAACACTTGCACGTCAAGCAATAAGGGAAGGAAAACAGCTATTCCGAGACTTTGGCGACCCTTTGCATTTGAGAACCATTCTCAGTTTTATGCTAGTGAAAGAAGCTTAGGTTAGTCAAAATGTATGACTCTTGATCACGCTTTGATTCACTTTGAATAATATAATTCTAACAACCTAGAAGTAAAGATTGAGATTGTAGAAGTGTGTACATGAATGAATGTATAATATTAGGTCTTTAATAAAACGCACTATGACTCTCACTATTCTATTGTGAACTCATAGCCCTCACTATGGATCCAGGATAACTTATATGGAAGTTATCCTAGTGGGTCGATATCCAATTTGCTAAGAATGTCACTGAGACAACTCAACAAACCATCATTAGTTTAGTTGGTAGGTATCTAATCCATACCAATTGCATTTCCATGCAACTATCGAATTTTGTACTATCAACTAATTGATGTGTGAACATATATTGGGCTATCAACTCTTAATATGTGTACATCTCATGTACACTTACCTAACTTTGCCTCCAATACTTATTGAACTTGGTGCAAATCCAACAAATCAATGACATTGGTTAAGTCCAACCCATTAATCATGAAATTCTTATAAAGTGAGTTTGAGGCAACTCAACAACTCTAACTTTAGAAGAACTTTGGTTCTCTCCACATTAATTGAAGACATAAGACATAATTGTTTATTTAGAGATGAATTTTATTAATTTAGTCTCATCATACTATTATTGCATGCTTTTATATATCATACATTCATCACATGAATATATAAAGATAGTTACACTAACTATATGGCATGATTATGGACATACTAATGTCAATTTCTTGAGCCAAAGAGAGATTGACTAGGTCTTACCAAGGTTTATGCATGAATTACAACCTAAAAATAGAAATCAAATTTATATTTCTAAGTCTTTTTATTTATGGCACCATCTCCTTTGCTTTTTGCTCCTTTGCATCTCTATTCTATCCTAATCCTATGTAATCTAATTACATGTTTCAAAATAGATAAACCTCAATTTACATTTGAGAGAAGTGAGATGAGAAAAGAAATATATAAAAAAGAAAAGAAGGCAGGGATACACATACTTTATTAACCATAAAACTAAAATTAACCATGCATGCTCAATCACATTGAGCATAAGTCAATAATCATCCATCATGTCTTTCCATACACCCCTAGCATGCATTCTCTAATGCATAAAATAAAAATAAATAAGGTAGTGATAATTTTGTATTCTAAATTTGAAAGTCGGTTTCAACACTTAAACCAAAATTGCCTACTTATATTGTTTCGGTTAATTCAATTTTGCATGTCATTTTCATATGGAAAAATATTTAATCTAATTAATTAAATTTCATATGTCCAAAAATTAATTAAATTCATATTTCCATAAATTAATTCAAAATTAATCCACATTAAAATTAGGTTATTATGATATCAAAAATTAAACAATTTAATTCTAACATACTTACCATATTCTAGTCATATTATATATTAATTTGCTCACTTTAACTTAATTCAAATTTAATTTCCAAAAATTTCTAAAATTTTCAGAACCTTATATCATCATTCTAAACATCTTTAACTTAGTTCAAGTCCATTAAAATAATTTTGGAACAATCCAAAATCATCAAGAGAAACGAACTAATACACTAGACACTTAAAAAGACTCATAATCTAGAATTGATTTGAAAATCTAAATCTGAGCAAAATAATTTTGGAATGGATTTAACATCAAAATAGCATATTAAATATCATATAAAAATTATTTTAAGGTCCTGGAACTAAAATGAAAACGTACAAAAAGATCAAACAAAACAATCCCGCCAGTTACACTAAAACAGTCTCGTTTTGATGTTTGTTTGTAAAATTAATTAAAATGATTTTTAATTAATTATTGGACCCTTTCAAAGGCTTAAACACATTATCAATATATTTAAATAATTTTTCCATAATCAAATTACAAAAAATTATTAACAGCCCCATAAAAAAAAATCCAAATAATATCACATGTTCATTAACAATGCAATTTTCAGCAATATTGTAATAAATTCAAAATTAATTATTTGAATCACATTCAAACCATTTTTCATTCAAAATAATCATCCAATAGAAAGAAAAATAATTTAAATGAATTTTACAAATGAATTTTAATTTTTCAAACCAATAGAACTAAAAATGTCAAAACCGTGTAATCCAATTGTACCTGCAATTAAAATTAATTTTAAAGGACCCAAGGTGGCTCTAATACCGATTTTGAATTTTCATAATAAATCATATTCATAAAACGTAGAGGAAAATAAAATTTTTCAAAATCCGAATCAAAAGATTCTACTTGTTCCGTTAAAACTAATTCAATTAAAAATAGTTAGAAATTATTCCTTTTAATTTCTTGAACTAATTCTTTAAATTTCCTTCTTGTTAGGTTGTAGCAAACTACAACAATCTAATTTTGATAATAATCCACATGGAAATGGAAGAAAAAAACCACAAGGATAATAGTTTGAATACACACAATGTGCTAGCATAGTGTATGTTTTTTGAGAGAATTTTTAAGAAAATTAATTATTAATTTTTTATAGTGGCTTATTAGTTTTTTCTAATAAAAAATGCTATTTATAGGTATTTCTAAATACTCTAGTGTTGAAAAAATTACCAAAATAGGTTTAGGGGCATGCCAAATTGGCTAAAATGCATGCTGCCTACATGCTGGGCTTGCCTAGCACGAAGGCACTAGCCTGCTATGGGCCTATGGCAGGCTAGTGGTCAGCAACAGCCAACACGGGCCTGTGACTCATCCAAGCAATTTTTCTGGATTTTTTCCCATAATCCTATCACAATCTGACCTTGAATAATTCTCTCATATTTTTGGATCATATCCAAGACCATTTTACTCATTCCTCACACTTCCAATGCATGTGACCCATTAGGTTCCCAATTATATTAGCCACCCCAATTAACAATTAATTCGAGCAAGTCATGAGCGATATCTAGCAACACATTATGACTCCCAATTGACCAAAAAGTCAGTAGTTTGACTACGAACCTTTCCATAGACAATAATATGTGCAATTCGTCCTTTCACCATCTTATACCCTACTCGGTTTAGAGCATGGACTATGTGTCAGCTCTCGCCAGATTGGCTACATCACACCTAGCCCAAGAGCTATTAGATCTTATCCTTGAGACTCATTACTCTATTAGACATGTCATTGAATACCATTTTCAGGACGTTTCTACTCTGGCTAGAGATTTCTGAGTAATGATCTCGATAAGAGACCGTGGGTATACATTCCCTCTATCATGAGCAGTGAATCCTCTGTTGGCTACCCAATTACCTTCGAATACCTCAAGCTATACCCAATCACCACTCTATAAGTGACCTCTATGAGGCAACAAGAAATGGAATCAAAGCACAAAATTTGTATCCAATATATCCTTAAGTACCTCAAGTTTAAGAATACTTGCGTCATTGCTATGATGAGACTATCATTGACATTTGAATAGATAATCCATATGATCGTTTTATAGTAGTTCATCCAATGTACTTGGCTACTCATAGTAAGTGTCTACATGTTAACTTTGAACATCTCATGTTCACAGCTTATGAGATCTATTGCTTGATCTAATCAAGGAGTATAATATGTACTAGTTTATCCAGATTAATAATGTCCTATCTCATTAATCCTATGACTAGAGATAATTTAGATACTAACATAATTACACATGATAGGAATCTCATTATCATGATCTCATCATAATTTCGTTCATGCTATGTTTCATATCATAGACTTTTATTAATTAGTTTAAGATATATATATGTCAATTCATATGCAAATTAATATTAATATAATGAAAGAATATCTTTATGAATGTGTATACTAAGTACCTGAGGCGATTGTCTTTTCGACACATCTCTAACAACATGTATTTCATTGATTTACAATATTAATCTAGACAATATTAAATATTACATTTAACTTATTGCTACTCGTCATATATAACCTTATAACCATATTGCTCATATAATAAAACGTTATTGCACATCCTATGTTACCTTATTGCTCACTTAATCATGACAGCATCAATATTGCTCATTAATATAACGATTTTGCTCATCTCATAGAACTATATTGCTCAATTAATATCATGAGTTATACCCATTCACATCGAACGTAAGAACCTTATTGCTCATCGTATATAAAATTATTACTTTCAAATAGAACCTTATTGCTTACTGAATAATAACGTTATTGCTCATCTCATAGAACTTTATTTACGTTTAAATTAACATATTCTAAATAGCAATACTTATGAACAAGACATAGCAATGGGAAATAGTATGTCTTAAACCAAATTGTGGATTAGGAATAATTACTCCATTGGTTTATAGTCCTTATGAATTCTATTCCGCAACTTCAAAACACTACCATAGAGATATAAACTTATTGCTTATATGCATTATAAATACAATTTTCAATGTTATATTAAGTAATAAAAAATGGGTTATAGTAGAATTAGAAACACAAAAAAATGCAAAAAAAAAAAAAACCAATAGAATCATATAAACTTATATTTAGTTATACCTTATGAACCACTAAAAATATCAATTCCAAAAAAAATGCTTATATAACAAAAATAAAAAAACAAAAAGATCTATGAACCATTATGCCCACCTTGATTGCTTCAAATAGACTCATCTGGTGAAAGATCAATATAGTTATCGATTTCTTGAAAAATGCTATCAATGTCAATAACATCATCTTCATGTTCATTTTTAATAATTTGGTTACATCTTCATGTCCATCTTTCATCATGTGTCCAATGCGGACTGCATCGTAAGCTATCTGATTATAGTTGAAAGTAAAAATGATAATATCTAAGGTTTCCCATGACTTCCCAGTAATATGTGTGCTCTGAGATTGCAATAAGCCTTCATTCTCTAGAAACCATCCGCCATGAAATGTCTATCTCTCTCTCTAGCCTTAACAACCCCAATTCTATATCCAAAACTAGAGAAGTGCGTCCTCCAACAGTAAATTTAACTATACGTGGGAAAGATTGGCTCAATCTCCTAATGACATACATTGAGAACTCTTGAAATTTTAATCAATACATATTTAACATATTTATTTCAATCCATAAAATTGGAACACAGTCGACAGAATTGGAAACATATAAAAGGTCAAACTTACCAAGTGGATTTCATCCTCGTTCAGTAGTCATATAAAACAAATCATTTGTGCAAATCTTTTTAATGAGATTCCTCCACGATAAAAAAAACAAAAATGATATGTTAAACTATAATTTTATATATTATCAAAAAGGAAAGAAAACTTGAAGATTCAATACAATCCCAAAAGTAGAGACTGCCCTAAATATATATAGCCAAAGACCAGCATTTAAGACAATGAATTTGGGTTATAATTCAAAACTTAATTGAAGCAACACAACTTTTGAAAATATAAATTCTTCTTCATTCAACCCATATAATGTTCGACGTGTGCTAAACAAGCAGAAGGATTGAGTTTAATAACGTTAACTGATAAACCCTTTAACCCAAGTTTTTATCCCTTCTAATTTTGTAGAACTCAATCTATTTATCTTCTCTTTTAAAATTTTTTGTTCATTTATTAATGCTTCTTGAAGCCATAACTGTCAAATCTGAATTACTAGTAATTATAAATAACATGTGCTTGGATTCAAAATATTAATTAATTTCGTCACTCTAAAGAAAGATGAACTATACAATCATTCGAAATCAAACACCACCATGGAATTTGAAATCTAAATTACAGAAGATGTCCTATCATGAAGGATAATGATAACCCTATGGTTACAACACAGTCAATTCCTTTAACATGACACTGCTTCTATATATTTTCTTATCATTCCTTATTCTCTCCTATTATGATGTTTAAAATCCTTACATAACATTTATTTGTGTATTTTATTTCAGATATTTCCTGAGGAAATTATCAATATTGTTGCCTTGAACAAGAATCGATTCCCTAGTTGGGAGGTGTTAGAGATGTGCCCAAAAGGCAATTGCCTCAGGCACTTAATGTACACATTCATAAAGGCATTCTTTCATTATATTAGTATTCATTTATATATGAATTAATATAGATCTTAGACTGATTAATGAAAGTCCATGATAAGAAACATAGCATGAAGGAAATCATGATAATGAGATTCCTATCATGTGTAATTATGTTAGTATCTAAATTATCCCTAGTCATAGCATCAACAAGACGGGACATTGTTGATCCAAATATACTAGTACATGTTATACTCCTTGATTGGATCAAGCAGTAAATCTCATAAGTTGTGAGCATGAGATGTTCAAACTTAACATGTGGAGGCTTACTAAGAATAGTCAAGTCTATTGGATGACCTACTATGATATAATCATATGAATTATCTATTCAAATGTCAATGATAGTCTCATCATAACAATGGTGCATGTATCCTTAGACTTGGGATACTCAATGAATCTTGGATATTGATTTTGTACTTTGACTCCATTCCTTGTTGCCTCATAGAGGTCGCTCATATGGTGGTAATTGGGTACAGCTTGAAGTATTCGAAGGTAATTGGATAGCCAACAATGGATTCATTGCTCTTAATAGAGGGAGCTTATACCCATGATCTCTTGTTGGGATTATTACTCGGGAATCTCTGGCCAAAGTGAAAACGTCCTGAAGATGGTCTTCAGTGACATGTCTAATAGAATAATGAGTCTCAAGGACAAGATCTAACAGCACTTGGGCTAGGTGTGATGTAGTCAGTCTAGCGGGAGTTGGGTATAGGATGGTGAAAGGACGAATTTCACATATTATTATCCATGGAAAGGTTCGTAGTCAAACTGCTGACTTTTCAGTCCATATTCCATGGAATACTTCTGGAATTTGTTAGACATACTTTATGGATACTTTGAGTATACCTTGGAAATTTTCAAAGAATTTATTGGAATAAATTCTCTTTAAATATCTTACGTATATATTCAATAATGTTTTATATGGCGCCGTACCGATATGTCAGCATACTAGCTATATATATGTAGAAGAAAACTATATAATATTAATTAAATTATAATTTTAGATAAAATATCATATTATCCTAAAGTTTTACTTTAATATAACAAATGTAGCATCGGTATCACGGAACCATGCTCAAATCTAGCTAGCATGTCATATGAACAATTCATGTCATCCGGTATAGCTAACATATCATAAGGGCAATCCGTTATAATATTATAATTTATCAAAATTAGATATAATAAAAATAAAAATTATAATAAATAATAAAAGGTAAAGTAAAAACGAAGTAGTATAAATAATAATAAAAAATAATACTTAATTATAATTATATATAAGTACTAAATTATTTCTTAAATTTATTATTATTAAATACTGAATAAATAATTGAAATTAATTTTAATTAATATTATAAAATTACATTAACACATAAATAATGCAATTAATAACATAAAATATATAATTAATTAAATTTTATGATTAATTAATTAAGTAGTTAAAATATATTTTAATATTAACTAATATTTAATTTATATGTCTACTAAACAGTTTATTATTGATAAAGTAATTATTTATCCAAAAGCAAATGAATCCCGACGATGACACCAACCAGCTGCATATGATTGGAAACAAAGTGCTCTAGAGATTTGATGGCAAGTCTAGGTTAGCACTAGCATTTATGCTTCTCTCATTGCTAGTATTAACATGTGATGAACATATATTTATTTTTCAATTCAAGGTGAGACATGTTAGTATTCTTTTTCTTATACAGAAACATTATTATTTTGTTTTTGATTATGTGATTTAACTTTATCAGTGATAGATTTCTGCTACTTAGATAGAAAGAAGGAATCCTTATCTAAGGCGGCAGCAGAGAATGAGACAAAACAGAGAAGAAGGTCAGACAAGAGTACGAGTCCTAAGAGAAGCAAGTCAAAGTTCAAAAAGAAAAAAATGTAATTTGCCTTTACTTCTTTTATTTTACTAATTTATTTTTGGAAGTTAAAATCTTGCTTTTATGTTACTGTTGGTATAGTTGATCAAGTTTAAATTGTGTTCTGATGGATGGGTTTTTAGATTATTGCTCGGTGTGTTGTTTGATGTAAGCTAAAAGTTAAAAGTTCAAATTAGCCCATAAACTATACCCTATGCAGTGAGTTACCCCCATCAACTTTGACTCAATGCAAATAATCTCTTGAACTTTAAACTCAGTACAATTAGACACCTTACATGTTAAATCCCTTAAACCAGAACGGTGAGTCAACTTGGTCTGGTGATGAGTGACTCGCTCTATAGTATAAAGTTCAGGGCCTATTTTGCACTAAATTTATAGTTTGAGGGTTTATTTGCGCTGAATCAAAGTTAAGGAGGTGACTCGTGTTATAGAATATAGTTCAGGGGCTAATTTGCACTTTTGGCCTAAGCTAAATGTCTAAGTTTCTGAAAATGTCCACATTGATCTTAGAGGTCCTTTCTATACTCAATGGATTCTTTCCTCCTTTGTATGTAACTTTTGAAACTTACTAATGGCCTATTTAACCAGGGTTTATAAAACAAAACAAATTATGAATCTTATGCAAACATGATTTGAATTATGGTATTGTCTGACATCATGAATTATTCAATAAATAATGCACAAATTATGGTCTGTCATGTAAGTTATTAAAACAAATGCATATTTTGTATTTTTGAAAAAACAAATTATTTTAGGATTTTCTAGAAAACTATTGCTTTCCAATGTTAAACTATTATTTAGAGAGCATAAAGATCTAATCAGCTGGTTTCCGGGATAGGCCTTGAATTCCTATTTAGACCGTTTTATGCTTTTCAATATTTTAGATTATGCAGATTGTTGCTGAGACTTGTATTAGAGATCCTACCCGTCTGCTTTCCCTCCTCCTGATAATGGTTGTCTATTGGTTGGTAAGGAGTTGCATTCATATATTTGACCACACTGAAATATAAGAACAATTACATGTTTTAATACTCAGTTAAGTTGTCCAGCATAATTTTTCCGTATGCTCATTACCTTTGTTGTTTGCCTCTTATATTATTGCAATCAGTCTGCTCTTTGAAAGTTTTGAAAGCATTATTCTTCATTAATTGAAGTCCCTTTAAATGAGACTGTGCTTGAAGTGTTCAGATTGTATATGTTGCTTTGCATAACTTTATAAACGTTTTGTAGACCATATAAAACTTTATATTATTGTATTTAACTTCATTATGGTCTGTATTTTGGTAATTAACATAAACCAATTAATACTTGAACTATATGTTCTATTATTGGTTTCTTTCTATCTGTTTTTTCAAATAACGATATCTTTAATGATAATATATACTATTTTTATTACAATTGCATGCTATTTTTGAAATTTATAATTAATTTTTTTACTCCTTAACAGCATCTGTATGCATGTTGTTTTGGCATTTGATTTTGCAGAAAATAAGGTAAAATGTTCAGATTCCTTTTGCTGCATTTTTTGACTGCTACTGACACTGATATCTCTATTTTGCTGGAATTAATGCACTCTTCATTCACACTGCTCATTTTTGCTTTTTATGCTGCACCATTTTATTTATGCACTCTGCATAGTTTATTTTCTGCATTCTGGACTATTTAATTTCTTCATTGTCCACACTCCGCTTATTTTTTCTTCATGACGCTATTTTTCCAGAGCACTTTTACTTTTGAATTTAGATAATGTGGTCCTCCTAGACTATTGGCTCTCTTATTTGGAAACTCAATGAAATGCATTTTGGTTTATCATATAATAATTTTACATGTACAAGGAGAACTTTAGCAGATTTAAATCCCTTTTGAAACTGAAGCACATCGATTATTCTCTTTTTATTTTACTTCACGCCATATGCGTACATACTGTTGCTGTAACTTTGGAGAATTAGTTTTTTAAAGCTTTGTGATATAGTCTCATGAATTATTAAGGGAGTTTGGTAGTAACTGTGTCTATCGTTCATGGGTGATACTGATAATACTTGTGAGAGAGGAAATGTGAGTCAAAGGGTATGTACCCAGTCTGTTGCCCAAGTCAAAGATGAGGTTGGTTCGAGCGAATATAAAAGGAACAGCGGAGTATCTTATCTTTTTGTCTATTTTGGTTCTTCTCAGATTAGTTTATTAGAAAAATATACTGAGAAAATATGTAGATAGGTTGTGACAATGTTTTTTCTTGGTTTGTAATGTCCTTAGGATCCTCACGATTTGTCTACATTCTCTGGATAAAATTGATTCGAGGCCAATTTTCTCGTAATGTAATTACCTTTCAGATGAACATCTCTTTATTTTAACAAGTTGGTCATTTTTATGTTTTATAATGTTTCTTATCTATTTAAATGCTTTTACATTCTCAAAATTGTGGATGCAGAAGTATGATTGAGAGGACTACCCTTTGATCCGGAATA
Source organism: Balakata baccata (assembly GCA_949630135.1). Taxonomy (NCBI): domain Eukaryota; kingdom Viridiplantae; phylum Streptophyta; class Magnoliopsida; order Malpighiales; family Euphorbiaceae; genus Balakata; species Balakata baccata. The sequence continues at coordinate 47,096 of CATIWF010039145.1, read as the reverse complement.
TAGAAAGAAACCATAAGTGGAAAGAACTTATTGGAAATTTGTATTTTTTAAAGTTTAATTTTACATTTTTATTGCTATAAACAAATTTATTGTACTATAAATTTTTATGTTATATAATACTTATGATTGATAAATTTTAATTATTGTTTAGATTTAAATTATATTTAGTAATTAATAATAATATATCCAGTAAATAATAATACTAAAAAATATATAATGATATTTTAAATAATACAATTATTGTTTTCCAAAAAATAATAATAATCACCGACCACAGTAAATAGTCGCTAAAAATAAAAAATAAATTTATTTTAGCGACTACCATGTTGTGGTCGCTAATGCGTGTCCAATTTGTTCTTTTTATGTTCAGTTAGCATCCCTTTGAAGCCATTTAGCGACCATAAATAGTGGTCACTAATAGCATCCATATATTTATGGTCGCTAATAGCATCCGCATAGTAGCTATTAGCGACTACAAATTGTAATCGCTAATAGCTTCCACAATAGAAATGTGGTCACTAATGGAATCTGCAACCAGCATTTCTGCTATCACAAATTGTGGTAACTATTTTTAATTTTTTTTAGTGTTCCTTATGAAATTTAATATTGATGAATATCTAAATAATGAAAATGACTTTTATTCATATAAATGAGTTTGTACAATAAATATTAAAAGTGATTGCTTTTAGAGTATCTCTCTAACACATTCACCAATTGATCAACATTTATGGTAAAATGACATAATTTCTATTCAGCAAGCTTTTATTTCTTGTTTTTTAAGCTTTTTTTACATATATATTTCTTCTCTATAATATTTTCTTTTGCATTTAGCTTTTACTTGTCAACATTTAGCTTTTGGATAAATATTAAATGAATATAATTGATCAACATTTAGCTTTATATATATATATATATATTAAGCTAATGAAAGGATGAAAGTACAAATGAAAAAGTAGCAAAAGAAAGGTCCTAAAACTTAGGAAACTGAACTCGAGAGGCACATCTTCCCTTTGGAAGCACAGGACATTGAATAAATTCAGAGGCAGAAGTGTCCACACACATGTAGATCTGAAAAAGTTGGCTATTTTTGGACCCATCCACATTGCACTCTATGCCTGCGCTATACCCAGTTGCCTCTTTTATTGCTTCTTCTATGCTCTCCAGTTCATAGAATTCATCGTCCGGTTTAATTCCTGTTAAACAAAATTAACTTTTAAAGACAAGAGCTTTAAGAATAATTAATGACTTAATTTGGGGAAATTAATTGTAAATGTATACCAGCATTCTGGAGGATTTGGAAAAGATTAAGTTTGTCTTTGAGCTTGAGTGCAGCTTCGAAGTAATCGTGCTGGTCGAGCTCAGATTCGGCGCAGGTTCCATGCTTGACCCACTCATGTGACCAGAACTTGTAGCCGTCGCCGCTTGGGCATGACAGGGTTGGCCAATTCTTTTCTAGACTGTTCTTCAAGTCTGATATCTAATAAATATACACCATTTCAATATATATATATACCATTCCAAAAACTGTCAAAAATTTCTCAACATTAATTAATTATATCCAACCCAATTCAAATAAATTACTTCTACCTGCTAACGATCTCTAATTAACTAATTTATCTAGGTGTGCATGCCAACTGTTAGACTTTTTCTTTTTAAAAAACAATATTTAGTCTTGTTTATATTAATATATATATCTTAATTGTCATACATCTTAAAATTTTTAAGGTATACTAAATTTATCACATTATCTATTAATTAATCAATCATACAGTGATATGTATGTAGATTTATATATTGTTTTCATATCAACCAATGTGAATGAAATAATTAAATGGATGTCACTGTGTGGTTGAATTAGTGTACAGATAATATGACACATTGTTTCTGCCTAAAAATTTCTTTCGTACATGTGGCTAGCTAGATGCATTTCAAAACTAAACATGAAACTTACATACAAAGCCATAAGGGAGTGAAGGGGCCCTCAAACCCAATAGATAATTACTCTAAACATAACTTCAACTAATTGACATCAAAAAGGAAAAAAACAAAACAAAACAGAAAAGCTACAGAAAGTATAGTAATAATGAAGTAATAAGTTATATGATTAATCACCTGAGATTTATCAAAAGCAGCATCAGGATTACAGTTGGAAGGATAGGATCCATCCTTGAAATTAGGCCAAAGTCCATGAATCCCAAAATCTGCAGCAGGTTTTCCAGTTTTTGGATAGCAACAACTGTGCCTTGTATCGCAGTATGATCCTGGCCACTGTGTCATTGATGCAACAAGTATCAAAACAATTTGAAATGATTTTAAGCATGTAAGCCAAGAATGAAACAATTTCATCTAGCTACACTAACCTGTACAACGAAGTAGAAGAAATCAAAATCTTGAGAATGGCCAAGGACCCACAGAAATTGGATTGTTAAAAGCTTCAAAAAGATTGAAGAGTTTGGTTTCATCTTCTAATGATTATCGTGGGTTGTTAAGCTAACCAACTCTTTGTACTTCGTAGGGTCGGTTGACTTGGGAAGTAAGATATATAATATGAGGAATTGATCAATGAGATGGATAGAATATGGCCATGGGGTTACTTCTGACTATATTTATAGGCAAATTAAGAATATGATGAACAGAATATGCTCTCTTTTTCTTTTTGTATTAAATCGTTGGGAAGCCTCCCACCATCCCTCTCGGATCTTACTTCTCATTGTTTGGTTATTAAGTTCGAACCCACACAAATTTGTTTTTCTTGTAGAGAAAATGATCATTTGTGTCTGTTTTTTTTATTATTATTTGTATTTGTTTATAAACATATACAAAGGCGAAGACACATTTGACGGTGGACCAAATGCGTTTATTTTTGTCAAAACATATTCATTTGACTACCTTAGATGCATCTCTATTAGCTCAAAATAAATGCATCTGAGGTGGTTAAATGTGTGTGTTTTGACTGAAATAGACAAACACATCCAAGTGTGGTTAGATGTGTCTATTTTCTGTCAAAACAGACTTATTAAAATTTATTGATATTTATATTTTTTTTTATTAATATATTACATGATATAAATTAATTCTAGTTAGAATGTGATTAGAAGTGTAAACGAGTCAAGTTATTTATAAACAACTCGAGTACAACTCGTAAAATATTTGAAGTTATTGATATTAAGAGGTAAAGTGTTTTTTCTTAATTCTAAACTAGATTCATATCATGCATATCGCTTTCTCTTAAGTTTTAAAGATATTTCATACTTCATACTCAAACTTAAAACCTTTTGTTAAGAGAAAATGGATCCTTACCATGTCATATTATCCTTTGAAGTTTTCTTTTCTTTTCTTTTTTTTAATTCTTGGCATTTTTTATTTACAATTCTATTTTTTATTTATAAAATATAATTTAAGATCTCATAACTTTGATTAAAAGATTAATATCACTAAGTTAAAATTTATTGATATTTATATATTTTTTTATTCGTATATTACATGATATATATTAACTCTAGTTAGTATGTGATTAGAGGTATAAACGAATCAAGTTCTTTATGAGCTACTCAAGCTCAATTCGTAAAATATTCAAATTCTCCTAAGAATTAATTGAGTTAACTTAATTCAAGCTCGAATAGCTTGAATATTTTTCGAGTCAAATTTCGAACAATTAAAAAAAAATCGATTGAGTTTGAGTTTCAAGTTTCCTATAAATCGAGTCGAGTTCAAATTTGACACTGTATCGATTCAACTAGATCACACTTTTTATTGATGATAATCAAAGAGGTATCAGGTTCAAATATTTTTACCATCATCCATCAATAATGATGAGACTATAATATTTTTATAGTGAGTACAAAGAGATTATTATAATCTCTATTGTATAGTCCACAATCCACTAGATCTTGTATTGAAAAAAAAATATCTTTTGCGTGGAAATTTCCAAGTAAATTTTTTAAATAGATTATTAGGATAAAGTATATAAGCCCTCTATAATTGTCTCGTTTTGCCATTTTGCCTCTTAAAATTTTTTTGGTCCGCTTAGCTCTTGCATTCGATTTTTTATCCATTATGTCACTTGCTAATTTTATAAAATATTGCATTTAGCCTTTTATTTGCTGATGTGGCAAGAGCATGCATAATAAGCATTGTACAATGCGCTGAGTGAATAGTATATTTGTAACTGATTAGAGGAGACCAAATGTTACGTTTTACAAAATTAACAAATGGTATAATGGATCAAAAATCGAATACAGGAGGTTAAGTGAATTAAAAAAATTTCTAGGAGGCAAAATGACAAATCGGAATAATTATGTCTTATATTATTTTAAGATTAAAAACATGAAAATGGGATAAATTAAAGGACATCATTATCATACTGTAACATTAATTAGGCCAATTATAGGCAGAATAAATTATGAGTCGTGGTTAAGTAATGGACATGACAAGGGTGGAGTTTGGATTATCTTCCAAGTAATAATGATATAAACGCGTACAAGGGAAAAAAAAGAAAAGAAAAAGCCCATTCTTTAGCGTGGCGTCACATTTGGAAATGCTTTCAGATTGAAGAAAATATACAAGTAAAGAAGGTGTAGATACCTATAATTTAAGCCAAGGTTTATGTAAGTGTCGTCTAAGACTCAAACATGTATATGCATACGGTGGGTGTATGCAAAAAGTCGAATACTTATACAAAAGGTGTATATGTGGGTGTATTTATCTCATGTTACTTAAATTACAAAAAAGTTATTCTTTTCTTTATAAAAAGGTAGAACATACCTTTTTTTTTTAGTCACTCATGTGTATATATATATATATATATACAAAAAACTGATTCAGGACCATGAGGGCTAGAACCACCAATCAATTGACTAGGAATGGCAATTCAATCCGGGTGGGTTTTCGCCCCCTACCGATCCGAATGGGTGGATTTTTTTTACTTTTGATCGGAGTCGGGACAGATTACAAAGAAATCCAAAATGATATAGTTAGCAAAGATAATATTTATGTACCCTGCCCCTATATATATTTATATGTATAAGTTATTACTTGCATATAATATACAAATTGTGGTTATATGTTATACATGGTGTTTGTATTTTTTTTTAATAAGTTATATATTTAAGATACCTGAATAGAAGTTACTAATTAAATTAATGCATATAACAATTGTAGGAATCTTCTTAAACTAATGGTGAAATACTTGATGGCTATAATTTCAATGGTGCATATGATTGCAACTATGTAAAAATACTGCTATTTTTTTTTTATCTTTTCGAATTATTTTGACTTTAAGAATGATATAGTGATTATAATAGTTTGATATTTTTTATAGTGGATATTCACTTTGTTAGTTATTTATGGATTGATTAATATTCTCATTTTTATTAGTTAAGTTTGAATTATAGAATATTAAAAAATTAAAATGTTGAATATTTTATAATTTTTTCCTCTTACTGGGATTTATTTTTATGTGAATGGAATTAATAATTTAAATAAATATATCAAATATAATTAAGTGAAAAATATAATAAGGATATCCGACCCCGCTTGGGGATATTCCGACTCCATTTGAGACAAAAATGGAGATTAATATTATTTTTTTGTAGGGATATAGGGCAGGAACGAAAATATAAATTTATAAATGAGAATGGAGACGGGGAGGGTGAAATCTGACTCCGATCCGCCTCTTTGCCACTCCTAGCATTGACCAATTCTAGTTCTAAACTGATTTGTGGCCGGTATCAACTGTCGATTAATAGAACTTTTTCTGAATAATTGAAACTTTTTTAAATATAATAATTTGTTAAAAAAGTATTTTAGGTGAGCAAATTAATTGAAAAATTTTTTTTTGAAAAAATTTTATTTTTACCACAAATAATTGCAAATTTTAAATAGAGAAATATAACCACTAATGGGCAACTCTTATTATTTGGATTCAATTGAAAGATTACAATTTAAGGGGACTTCGGAACAGATTAAGAAGATGTATAAAGGAGAACTAGTGAACATAGAAGAAAGGAAACATAAAAATTAAGAGTTGTAAAAGAAATCTAAAAGGAAGGGAACTCAATCTCTGAGGCACATTTTCCATTTGGAAATACAGGGCATTCAATGAGGTTAGATCCTGAAGCATCAACACATAAGTAAATTTGGTAAAGTTGGCTATTGCCTGAATTATCAGTATTGCACTCTATCCATGGAGTTAACCCTAATCCTTGTTGTATAGCACTCTTAATGCTTCTCAAGCTGTATGTTCCCCCATTTGGCTCTATTCCTGTAATTGACATTTTTCAATCACTAGTTGGTAAACCGGATTAACCGAGTTGAAATTTTGATTAGTTCAAATTGGTTCGGTTTTAAGTTCTTTTCGGGTACCCGACCTTGTTCATCCCAAATCAACCAGTTAATTAACAAATTAATACCTGCAGTTTGCAGAATCTGGAGGAGGTTAACTTGGTTCTTCAAGTCAAGAGCAGCCTTGAAGAAGGCATGTTGGTCAAGGATTGACTCGGAGCAGGTACCATGCTTTTCCCATTCATGTGACCAGAAGCTTACCCCATTGCCGCTTGGGCATGCTAGTGTTGGCCAGTTCTTTTGCATCCTGCTCGTTAGGTCTTTAACCTGTGTGTATCGTTCAATCAACTAAATTATTGAATTATTTAACCTGATGTATTTTCCCTTTTATTTTTAATGTTACCCTGAGTCCAAATAGACGATAAACAACACTAAAATTGTGTCAACTTAGTTGAAATGAATAGGTGTGTTTCTGATTTTTTGCTTTAATTTTTTTTTAAAAATTAAAAAAACTAAATTATTGAATTATGTTAATTTTTTCACTTAGTATATCATATTTTTTAGAGGTCTAAACATTATAAATAGGCATTGATTATTGAGGGTGGAAAAAAAAGAAACTATTAAGGTTTTATTTGATAAAACTAGCTGATAATCTAGTTGTTAGCTGATAATTTAACTTATAGCTAATAATATAGTAATAGCTGATAATTTAGTATTTGAAAATCTGGTAGCTGATAATCTGGTTAATTTAATTAAAAGCATTTGGTAAAACTAGCTAAAAAATATAAAATGATATGTTTATATTAATAAAAAATATTATATAAAAATATATTTAAATATATAATACAAATGAATTATATAATATATATATACATATTATATATTATAAATATTATATTAATATATTATCTAAATATAATAAACACATTTATATTTATTATCTAATATTTTATTATTATATATATACATATTAAATAATTTAATAATTATATTATTATTACAACATATCATTTTACAGAAAAAACAAAGATATAAAGGAAAGAAAAATAATAAACTGCTAACTTTTTTTTTATGCTAGTTCTACTAGCTTAATTTTTTGATATTATAATTTAATTTTTTTCTAAATAAGTTACTTTACCTAACACAGATTATTGATTAAATTAGATTATTTTTTATAATATAGTTTGGTATTACCAAACAATACCTAAATAATAAACAGAATGTTTGGGTCATTTTTCAAGGAATATATATTTTTTTAAAACTCAAATATTTATAGTTCCTTTTAATGTAATTTTTCTGTTAGATTTTCATCTATTTCTGAAATGAAAATCTAACATAAACATTATTAGGACTCACATTTCATCTAAAAATAGATGAAGTTTTATCATGAAAATACTGTTAGAACTCATATTTATCTAGATTAGCTATGAAACAACATAGTCACGTCAGACTTTTATTAAGAAATTGATTAAATTTAACAGATATTAATCATGATTCGAATTGTAATTTAAAAAAAAATAGTCAGATTTTTATCTAAAATATATGGAAATTTAGCAAAGGGGTTGAACTTTAGGAATTGTGAAAATCATGATTTGAATTGTAAAAAAAGGAAAAATTCTTAGATATACTATACCATGTTATCTATACGTTAATTCAATTATTAAATAACATGTATGTATATTATATTTATTTCAACCAATGAGAATAAAAAAATTAAATACATATGAATGAGTAATTGGCTTAGTCTATATAGTTAGTATGGTAGACATAGTCTATATAATAAGAATTTCTCTTAAAAATAATACCCAAATATCGATTTTTTTCAAAAAAAAAAATTGACACATTGACAAAAAATTAAAAAGAAAAGGCTTAATTATGTCAAAATGGATGTAAATGAAATTGACAGGGCAAAAAAAAATGTGTAAGGGCTTAATCCCTTGTAAGATTTGTTTAATGCATATAAATAGACAAATGCAGCAGCAGATACGCAAAAGCATCACTTGTTCACACACAGTTGAAGTTGTAACGGTAAATAAGGAAACCCTTTTTCTTTCCATATATATATAGAAAAGCTTTATAGCATTTACTCTTTCCCATAATTATGGCTTTCTTCTATATGTCAATTGCCAAAGGCTACCTTGACATTGAAAGATTACCTAATACAATTCATAAAGAACAAACCGACCAAAAAGTTATTTTTTTTTTTTTTGTCCTCTTTCTTTTTCTTCAAACTCTACTAAAAAGAGAAGTGGCAATCTCGTGCGTGGTACAAGCAATGTGAAAACAACAAGAAAAGGAAAAAGAAATAGCAAAATCTGCAAAGCAGCAAAAGGTTTGAAAACCAAAACAGTAGTAAAGTAGGATATATGGGAAGAACCTGATTTTGATCGAATGGGTTGCTGGAATCACAATTTGAAGGGTAAGAGCCATCCTTATAATTAGGCCAAAGTCCATGAATACCAAAATCAGCTGCTGGTTTTCCAGTGGTTGGATAGCAGCAACTGTGCTTTGTGTCACAGTATGATCCTGGCCACTGTACCAAATCATAATTAACACTGGAAACCACAACTTCATATATATTAATAAATTACTATGGCAGATCACTTAAATTACCTGTTGAACAAAGTAGAAGAAATCAAAATCTTGTGAAGTACAAAGGACTGATAGGTACAGCATCACCAAAAGTTTGATCAAGAATGATTTCATCTTTTTCTTGTTTACCCACTTCCTCACTCTTAAAGGGTTTTATTTAGTTTCTACGTGAGAAATGGTGTGATACTGCAGTGAAGTCTCTAGCTGTACTTATAAGCCAAAATGGAAGGTGTTATGGACAGTATCCAGGACAGCATATGCTTACCATTCTCTCTAAATCCACAATCAATGTAATTATCTACGTGTGTAAGCATTTACTCATGATTGTCATATGTCGGCTCTCCCTTGTCCTAACTTCTGATTGAGTTTTCTTCTGATAATTTCTTTAATTATCATCATTTTAAATTGACCCTAATCTTGATTCTTTTGCCCAACATTAAGAATCTTGTATTGTATTTGTGTTTGAAGTCCTTGTTTGAACACAAGAAAACCAATTGAAAAGATGGTTTATTGTTTTAATTTAGGGAAAATTACTATTTACCCCATATAAGTTGACATAATACATTAATTATCCCTAATATTTGAAAATTATATTATTTACCTTCAATAGTATAGTTTAATATAATACACTAGTAAAAAAAAATATTTTATTTTGTTAAGAAAATACTAGTATAATAAATCAAACTTGTAGGAAGTACTCGTACAATAAATCAAATTTACGGAGGTACTACTATATTATGTCAAATCACATGAGTCAAATCGTATAATTTTAAATCTCAGAGAATACTAATGTATTATGTCAAATTACATGGGTAAATAGCAATTTTACTTTTATTTTAATATCTTGGATTAGAAAATGCAAATAGCTACACCAATTAATTAAGGATTTAGTATTGGAGAAAAATATTTTAATATTTGTAAGATCTGAATCTTGATAACCTCCTATACAGAGTGTCGTATATTAACAATTTAAATTATTGGCTCAACTGATTTTGTGGGCTTTCACACTTAAAATCGTAGCTGTTCAGGAAGTCAGCAAGTACACACCATATGTAGCTCAAAGTATGGAATATCCTATAGTTTCTTCTGCCCATGATTGATCTCTTGAGTTTCTATTTTTTTTTTTTTTATGGTAAAAGATTTGACTAGCTAATATCTGGGCAGCAAGATTGCTAACGAAACCAAAGTCTAAAGCTTTCCTAGCCACCATGTGAGCTGCCCCTATTACAATGCCTACGCACAAAATGGAAATGAAAATTATGATCTCCCTTCAATTGATTTAAAATCAAGCATAATAATATATTCTATGAATAAATTGAGGAGAAAACAACATATAGTAGCTGTGGAAACCAAAGAACAGAGTCATACTAATGAAAAAATCCTAAATTCAATCAAGGAAGACATCAAATAAGAAATAAATAGCCAAGTCTAAAAACAATTGTGAATCAAGAACAACTTCCTAATGAAAGTGATCTAATCAATATAAACAGAAAATCTCCAAATTATTGAGATAAACCCGATCAAAAAGGAAAAACCACTTAACAGGAACAATTTTTTGCGGTTGATGATGAAGAAGGAATAAAGAAACAAAAAAAACCCACATAATAGGGTATAAAAAATGAAGTAATGGTACCTCAATCAAATTCGGAATCACAAAATTAACCTAAAAAAAAAAGCAAGATCAAAATATCAGGCTTACTTCATCTATAATAACTTAACTTTAGTGTTATCCCAGTAAAGCTACAATTTTTTTTCTCTCGTAAAAATTACATAACTATGGTTTAGTTTCAGTTAAAGTTATTTCCGATAATTTTTCAGCAGTCAACAACCGGCAAAGTCGTACTACCAACCCAGTTAGCACATGATACACGTCATGTCACGTTACGTCACTGTACATGTAAAATATAAAACAATATATGATTATATCTCAGCATCCATATCAGCATCATACATTAAAAATAGTACCAACTAGAATGTCAGAACTTTATTTGATATGTACAGTGATGTGGTGTATCTCATGTATCAACTGAGATACTAGTACGATTTTTCCAACTGTTAACTGCTGAAAAATTACTGGAAGTAACTTTTCTAAAACTAAATTATAATTAAGTGACTTTTATAGAACAAAAATAAATTATGTAACTTTACTGCAATAATACCAAAGTTAAGTGACTATAGATGAAATTAACTTCAAAATATTAAGATCAACTACTCGTGTGAGGATCTTTAAGATGAATAATCACTTCCTCTTTACACCAACAATCTCAATCAATAACAGAAATCACACGAAGTTGAAGTGCTATTTGGGAAGCAATTTCTCGAGGGCGAAGAATTGCAATTTCCTGGCTGTAGTCCTATGTAATTATTGTGAAAAGAAACAATTGAACTGATACTAAAAAGAAAAAGAGCACTATTTTAAAGAGCAACCAAAAACCCTTTTCTGTAACACTCAACCAACCTAGTATAGCAAAATGGCAATCCCCATAAACTCAGATTCTTCAACACACGAATTGCAATTCCAGGAGAAGTGTTAAGGAGGCCAAAAGTCATAGTTAATTTCTCATTGTGGTATCTGAGTGTTTTTTTTTTCCTCTTCATCACATCATTCAGGTCAGCATGAAAGAACAGAGACAAATCAAGCACATAACCGACTAATTTTAATTTACTCACCAACTCATCCAGTGCCCTAATGCAAAGCTGTAGAAATAAAGTAAACTCCCTCACCAGAGAAGAATTCATACGCTACATTGTATACCTCTATGGAGCTATATCTAGGAACCTTTACAACACCTCTATCAATCATCAGTTTTCTTAACGAATCCACATTCTCCCACTTCTTAGCTCTTACACACAAGTTTGATTATATCATATAATCTCCACCATGAGAATCATCTAATTCAAAAAATTCATTCCATCACCTACTCTCCTAATTCTACATTGCCATGACTACTACAAGTAGATAATAAGGTTCGCCACACTATGGGAGTAGGCTTATTTGGCAATTCATCTATGAACTTAAAAGCTTCATCCAAGCACCCAACACAGCCTAGCAAATCCACCATACACCTATATTGTTTGATCTGAAGGATAACCCCATATATATAGTTCATACTATAGAAGTACTAGAAACCAATCTCTATTAACCCAGTATGACTACATGCATACAATAGGCCATTTCATCTGGGTGTGCTCTTATCTTTCTCACTTCTTCAAACATAAATATAGCTTTTTGACCCTGCCCTTGAGTTGCATAAGCCACATCATAGCAAACCAAGCCTATGTATCTCTCATAGGCACGCTCTCAAAGACATAAATGGCATCATCCAAGCTCTCACACTTGACATACATATCTATAAGCGCAATATTGACCTTGACATTTTTTTTTTCTTGACCTTGACATATTTATTAAAACCATTCTTTCTAACATTTTCATTTGTCCACTTCCCTAAGTCTAATACTCTCAACAGAGACAAGATGATAAAACAAAAAGAATAGCAACATCAGTAGACACAAGTTTCTTCCTTTGCAATTCCCAAAACAATGATAAAGCCTCATTAGGCCTGCAACTTCGAGAATAACCTATTATGATTATATGATGGGAAACAACACAAGGTTCCAATATCTTATCTAACACTCATCAAGTTATATCCATTTCATGACATTCAGTCTGTAATACCCACAAAATAGGGCCTGGATAAAATGTGGAACATATAAATGGGATCAATTCTAGCCTATATTGAGGTAAAGTGGGTAGAACAAAATCGCACTCGTGATTCAAGGATTACACTCACGATTTTGTCTGGACAGTTACTCTATTTAAACCCAATCTTATTTCGTATTTTTCATCTTTCTGATAACTCTAACTGCCCCCTCACATCTGAGGACGACCAGAGAGCTATTCCTTCACCCTCCATTGGTTCTCCATTGTTTAAACACTACAAAAACACATTTAAGAGTGAATTAAAAAGATTTAAACAAAGGTTTTTGGGTGTTCTTCTCAAGAACACAAGGTTGGGTTTGAATAGCCCCATAAATCGAGTTCTTTATTTGCATTTTGGAAATTCCAGAGGTATTTCTATAAGTGTTTCGATTCCCTAACACTCTTAGATTGGTTTTGATGGTTTATTATCATTAAAGTTAGGGTTCTATCTATGTTTTGATTGGGTTCCCTTAAGAACAGATTGTCTAGATTGTATAGTGACCCTTGGCTCGTGTATTTTGATGCTAGGGAACGGTACATAAGGTGAGGAAGGGACACAAAACTTTAATGAGACGTAAGAGTTATAGTTTTGGCTCTATAGATTAAGGTTTGTACCTATAATCATATTTATTCGCCTTCTAGCTGCATGATTGCTAGAGCATAGTTATACTGAATGATATGTTACTGTTGAATGCCATGAAACATGATCTGAATGGTTGAGAATTGTTATATGAAGTAATTACATGACTTATGTATATTTTACATGTCATATTGATATGAGATGGATTACATGAGTAAGGGCATATGGGTAATAGTATTTTGATATATATATATATATAATGGTTATGTAATGATGTTATGGTTCTGGAAATGACTTAAAAAGAGTATTGGCATGAGAAAATGTTGTGTTCGTGTTACTATTATCGTGGAAGTCGTGCTCTCGATAGGGGAGTTCCTACTCGCGACTTTTATCGACCTCGCAATTCAGTATATTCTTTGTAATCATCATGACATGAGAAATTAAATGTGAATACGATGACATATGGACCCTTATATGATGTATGATATACAGAAGTGATACGTGAAAGATCTTATATGAATCAGTCACTATAGCATGATATGTTAATGATATTATGACCTATGTGCTATGATATAACATGAGATTCAATGGATATGCATATGATAATATATGAACCATGATAAGATATGAATATATGAGTATGTATATGATGATAAGGATGATTCTATATGAACCGGTTATTGTGGTATGATATTGAAATGAGAATTAACATGATATAATGCTTCATTATTCATGTTGCTAAGCGATATCATGGAAATGCTAATATGATCATGGAATATGGTTCATGCGAATAAAAGAAAAGATGTAAATGCCTTTACTCGTGCTAGGACTGACTATAGGATAGATGGTGCACTATTGAGGGTGGTTATGATACCGTAGAATTATTTCATTCGTCATTTTCAGGAAAGGTGGCTTCAGCTTTGAGAGCGCCCTTGATCCAGTATGGTAGCAGTTATTCATTTATGAGTCAAGTTAGATTTAGTTTCGAGAATGCACTTGAGTCGGGTATAGAACGGATAGTATGATCATGTGGGTAGGGTGGCTTCAGCTCCAAGAGCGCCCCTATTCACGATCCGTATATGGTAGTCTAGTATTGAGTAATTAGGCAACTGTAATGAATAAATGGAAAAAGAAAAGTTGCTTACAGTAGTTTATAATTTCAGGTAAAGGCTTTCGCTTACCAGGTACGCTAATATTATGCTATGGATTGTTTGGCATGATCACATGAATGTGATATGATGATTTGGAATATGAGGACATGCGATATACTATGATTTGCCTGTTACGAATTCTATAAGACGTATAATAGAATTTATATGATTATATGTACCACTAAGCTTGGATAGCTTAGGGTGTGGGTTTCTTGCACACAGGTCCTGAGCTATAGGAAGAGTTGACATGAGGAAGCTAAGCCAATCAGAGCATTCAGAATTAGAGTCAACTCATATATTATGCATTTTGGGATATAGTGGACACTAGTTTCTCTTGAATTTTGGATGATGTATAATCGTTTCAAGTTGGGCACATTTAGCCCTGGTTTACATATCTTATGATTATGGTTTATTATAAAGGCATGGACTAATGTTATTCATCTATATGGATGTATGCTAGTAAGTATTATTAGACAAACAATAGTATTATATGTTTGAATGGTAAAGACTAAAAGAGGAATAATAGTTGAAGGTTCAGTATCATGTATATAGTAGCACTCCCTTATATAACGGGCTAGTATGCTATATGGGAGGGCATTACACAGTCAGTATACATATTAATTAGTGTTGGAGAAACATAAACATTATCATTTAGCCCAAGTTTGATGGAAAAGCCATGCAATTGATTGCCCTCATGAAAGGCTTTAGCATTAGCATAAGCTTTAAGTAGAGAAGGCAAAGTGTAGTCATCAGGGAAAAGACCTACACATATAGCTTTAATAAGGAAGGAAATGGCTTTAAGAGGGGTGTTTGATCAAGAATAGCCATGAGCCATCATATTGAAATGGATAATGTCCGGTTGGGAAATTTTGTCAAACAACTATTGAGCGTAGTCAATGGAAGAAAGAGTGGGTTTTCAGAACAGGAATCTATAACCTTGGCTAGAACATGGATGTCACTTTGAAAGAGGGTTTTGGTTATAAAGGCATGTATTTGCTCTAGTTCATTAAGACAAGTGCACTTGGGTAAAAGTAGAATAAAAAGTGAGTGAAATGGATGTTGTGTAACATGAGGGAGACAATGAAGTTACAAACAGTGAAGGCAAAGAAGCATTTGATATCATATTCATAGGCAATAGAATGCTTTCGATGTGTGTGGTTTGTGATTGTAATCAATCTCCGAACTTTAAAAAAGAGATTTTCTTTATGGGATAAAACTCTTGGTGTACAAAAATAAACATTTAAATTTAACTTGAACATGGAGTTTCTCTCTCTAGACTAGGGTTTCCCAAAAATTAATTCTAGGTTTTCTTTAACAATCGATGTTGATCTCTTCGACCAATGTTTTAATTTATGTGTTGGTTTTTATCATCTCGCTTAAGTCATATTTCTTTTCTATTGTCTTTCTTCTCTTACATGTTATTTTTTTTGTTTTCTTTCTATTTCAGGGTTGTGGTTTTTTTTCTCTCTTATGTGGCTCTTATTATTTTGGCTAGGTTTTTTAGGCTATTCTTATAGCTATGGAAAAAGAATTGGAACATCTATGGCAGAATTTATCTCTTACAGAAAAGGAGGAGGAAGTGGTTAATCTGGAGAAAAAAGTGTTGTCAATGAAAAAAAATAGGGATCTATGTCTAGTGAGGAGAATTCTATCAAGAAAGCCTTTCACAATCTAATGTATCAAGAGCACGATAGGGGTAATGTGGAAGGTGGATAATGATTTTAAAATCGAAGCTATCTTAGTCAAGCGTTTCTTTTTGTTTTCCAAACAAAAGCAGATAAGTTAAAATTCATTACAAATGGCCCTTTGCACTTTAACAAGCATCTTATCATTCTTAAGGAAGTTGACATAGAAATTCAGCCTTGGGATATTGAACTGAACAACTATGAACTTTAGGTATGGCTCTACAATCTTCCTCTAAACCATAGAACTAAAGTGGGATCCAAGGCGGGATAAGTTGTTAAAGTGGATAATAACGGCAGTTTTCCTTACGAGAAATATATCAAAGTAAGGATTAATGTGAATGTGCTTAAACCACTAGCTAAGGGAATGATTGTTCTTAATAGCAAAAGAGAAAAAATATGGGTTTACTTACGTTACGAAAGGCTTGAGAACTTTTATTATTGGTGCGATTTATTAGACCATATAAAAGATGAACGTGAATCAAAATCGAACATCATTAAAGGGATTAATTGGCCATATAACAAACTCCTTAAGGCAACACCTAACAAAATGTGGTAAAGAGCTCATATAACAAAACAGTTAATGAAGAGAAAGACGAGAAAGGGAAAAAAGCTTAGAGCAAGGAAAAAGAAAGTTTGGTCAATGTTTGAAGGAAAATTCAGTTAGATGTGGGTGAAGAACAAGGTGAAATTATGGTTACCAGAGAAGTTTCAAGTTAGAAAGAGAGTGAAGGTGATAGCTTAGAGAATTTTGATAAGATTGGCTCAAAGGAAGATATGAATATACATAGTAATGAGGTCACAACATTTGTTATCAATGATGAGATGTAGGTTGAGAATAAATTATTAACGGAAGTCCCTCTCTTAACTTTCTATTTGGGTCTAGGAGCTGAAGAAAATATAATTAAGGATGGGAAAGTGTCAAGTAGGATTTCCTCTTGTAAGCAAAAGTCGTTGAAACGATTGGCTCGTAATAAAGGGGTAATAAGAGTTTTACTAGCGATCATTATGGAAAAAGAAAACAAAGAATAGAATATGGAGGGGAAGGCTACATGGATTGAAGTTTTGATTCTTCAAAGAAGAGGTGTTTTGACAATAGCTATCATATATATTAAGTTGGAACCTCTAGGGAATGGGCAATCCCTAGACAATGAAGGAATTTTAAATTTGTGATTCGAGATCATTACCCATATCTTGTTTTCTTAATGGAGACTTGACTAATTAGTAGTGAATTTAATTCCTATCGTTTTTGTTTAGCGTATTTCAATTGCTTAGTTATGGATTCTATCGGAAGGAAGGGTGGTCTTGTGTTATTTTAGAGGAAAAATCTTAATATTCAAGTAGTGTCTTATTCTACTAATCATATTGACTTTGAACAAATGAATGATAAGATAGAGGTTGTTTGGAAAGGATCGAGTATTTATAACTAGCCAGAAAGCGGAAACAAGAGTAAGATATGGAATTTAATCTCCTCCTTACATGCTTCATCCTTACACCCTTGGTTGTGCTTTGGTGATCTTAATAAAATACTTTACTCATATGAGAAAAGTTGAGAGCCTCTAAGATAATCAAGGGACATGCAAATGTTCAGAACTAAACTATAACTTTAGTGACTTGGGATTTCATGGCTCTTCTTTTATGTGGGAGAATCATCAAAAGGGGAAGGATAAGGTGTAGGAAAGACTAGACTGTTTCTTAGTAGATAGTAAGTGGACCGATTTATTTCCAATTGCATCTACCAAGAATTTGTTCGAACCATTATCCTATTTTATTGAACTATTCCACTAATTACCCACTATGAAATAAGAGAAGGAAGCCGTAGAGATTTGAAACAGCTTAGATTCGGGCAAACTCGTGCAAAGAGGTGCTTTGCCAATTATAGACACGAGAGGTTAACTCAAGTGTGACGGAGAGGATTTCAGTGTGTGCATATACCTTGAAGTCATGGAGCTAAACTAGTTTTGGAAATATTAGGAAACAATTGAAGGAAAAATCTAAGTTGTTCAAGAAAGCCGAAGCATGTGTAAGTAGAGAGGAGGATGTTAGAGGTATTCGCAATTTGCAATAAGAAATTGATGAGTTACTTCTTAGAGAGGCAATTTTGTAGAAGTAGAGGTCTGGAATATCTTGCCTTACTAAGAGTGATTTAAATACAAAATTCTTTCATAAAAAAGTTTCTGTTATAAGGGAGAAGATTTTGATTCAACGAAGAAAGGATGTTGATTTAAACACAAAATAAGCCTATTTCACTAATCTTTTTTTCCATCTCTAAGCCTTTGCAATTTCAATTTTTCATTGAAGCCATAGATGCTTCGGTGGATAAATCCTTAGTTGAAACCTCCTTTCACAACTAAGGAAGTGACCCGAGCTTTAAAGCGGATGCACCCCAGTAAAGTCTCTAGTCTTGATGGTATGCATTTTCTCTTTTATAATTCTTTCTAGCATATTATTAGTTCTGATGTGATATCTTGTGTCCTTGATTTTCTAAATTTGGGTTCTTTTCCAATTAGGGTTAATCACACTCATGTTAGCTTAATTCCAAAAACTCAAAATTCTGAAAGCATGAGAGACCTAAGGCCTATCTCCTTATGCAATGTTATTTATAAATTGATGCTAAAAGTCCTAGCAAATAGATTAAAATTGGTTCTACCCTCAATTATCCATGAAACACAGTTGGCCTTCATCCCTAATAGGCTTATTATTGATAGTTATTGTCGCTTTTGAAAAATTCCATTCGATGAAGCATAGGATGTCTAGCAAAAAAGGTTCTTTCGCCTTTAAACTTGATATGAGCAAAGCATATGATTGGGTCAAATGGAATTTCCTTGAGTGTGTTATGCATAAAATGAAATTTAATGTTCGCTTTGTTGATTTGATTATGAAATGTATTTCATCAGTTTCCAATAGCTTTCTCATAAATGACTATTTGAAGGGCTTTATTAAGCGTGAGAGAGGTCTCCATTAAGGGGACCCAATTTCTCCTTACCTATTTATTCTCTATGTAGAAAATTTCTCTTCTTTTATTAGATAGACAGAGCTCAAGGACATTATCCATAACACTGGGGCATACCGAGGCTGTCTAAAAATTTCTCATCTCTTTTTTGCTGAGAATAGCATTCTCTTTGCTAGGGCAAATCATAAAGAATGTTTGGAGATTAAAAAAAAAAAGATTATCCAGCAGTACTATGAAGCTTCTAGGTAGTGAATAAACTTCGCAAAGTCAAAAATTTCCTTTATCAAAGGTGTGCCACAACAAAATATAGACATTTATCAAAGGGTGCTTCGATGTCTATGAAGTGAATAACCATTCCCGTTATCTCGGATTACCGAGGTTGATTGGCAGGTCAAAGAAAATAATTTTTGCTTCCCTAAAAGATCACATTTAGAAGAAATTCAATGACTGGAAGGAAAAAATGTCATCAAGAGTTGGGAAAGAAGTTCTTATAAAAGCAATAATTCATTCAATCCCTACCTATTTGATGAGTTGCATCATTCTCCCAAAGAACTTTTATGCTGAAATTCAAAGTATGGTCAGTCGTTTCTGGTGGCGTAATGGCCAAAATGAAGCAAAATTGCATTGGCAGAGTTCGGATAAGCTATGTTTATCTATAAGGGATGGTGAGATTCCTACTAATTTAATTTGGCCTTAATGGCAAAACAAATTTGGAGAATTCTCATATTCCCTTCTTGCCTTTTGAGATGTGTTTTAGCTTCAATATTTCCCCAGATTAGGTCCTTATGGAAGCCAAGACATGCTATAAGTTAAGTTTTATATGGAGGGGTATTCAGGAAGAAAAAGAGATTATTAATGTAGATATAGGTTGGCATGTTGGCACTAGGTGTAATATCCAGATCTAGCATGATAAATGGTTGCCTGAGTGTCAAACTAGGAAGCCGTTAGTCATTAAAATCCTTGACTCATATTCTTGGGTGAGTGAACTTATTGATTTCTAAAAGATAGAGTGGAAGAGAGACCTCTTCTAAAATGTATTTTTGCCATTTAAGGTTGATTGTGTCTTTAAGATCCCTCTAAGTATTAGATTCCTAAAAGATGTAATTTATAAGACTTTGGAAAAGAGAGGCTGCTATTAAATCAATTCAAGTTATCACACAGCTTGTCACCTCCTTAATGACCCAAATGAGTCCTCTTCTTCCCAATAAAATGGCTTTTTCGAATGGACCATTTTATGGAAAGTTGTGCTTCCTCCAAAAGTGAAACATTTTTACTGGAGACTTCTCTCGAATTCCCTCCCTACTATGGCTGTTTTGTCAGTGCGAGATGTTTGATGTGATAGTTTTTGCCTCCATTGCCATACTGCTCCAGAAACTACTCTTTACAGCTTTAAGGATTGCCAATAGGTTCAAGGGATTTGGTTAGGCAGCAGCTTGGGATTTAGAAGTGCAAATTTTATGGTTTCTTCGCCTCATGAGTGGTTTTGCAAAGTTTTTAAAGATATTAAGATTGATATGTTTCCCCTCTTATACTGAACCTTGTGGGAAATATGGAACGATAGAAACTGCCTTGTCCATGGTCATTCTTACAAAAACTCGATCCATCTTGTTGACTTTGCAGCTGATTTCTGTTTGGAGTTCTAAAATGCTTGAACGAACCTGCTGGCATCAATACTGTCCCTATTCATCATGCATTATCCCCACTACTGGATAACTTGGTGAAACTTAATGTTGATGCTAGCTTTGACTCAATTTCGGGTTCAACAAGTCTGGGTTTTATGGTTAGGGACTCTGCTGGTTTGGTGCTGCTGTCGGGTGGGAAAAGAATGGAAAAAACCTTAGACAATGAGATGGTTGAAGCTTTAGCCCTCCTTTTTAGTCTCTCTTTGGCACAAGAGAGTGGTTTTCAAGATATAGTGGTTGAAGCCGATGCATCCACGATCATCTCATCCTTTAGAAACCAAATTCATGTCATAGTCAGGTGCGAAATATCAATAAAGACATCATTAAAAGAGCTTTCTATTTTACTTCTATCAATTTTAGACATGTTAATCATCTTTGTAATAAGGTAGCTCATGCCCTTGCTCAATAAGCTTTTTCTCTTTATGTTGCTATTATTTTGGTTGAGGAAGTTCCTCCGACCATTGTTATCTTTAAGGAACTATGTTCCTCCTTTTCTAAATGAAAATTCGTTTATTCTCAAAAAAAAAAATTTAAATAAGAAAAAAATTATCTTTAGGCTAAATTACTAGGATACATATGAGGTTTAGTTGAATATACTAGTTAATTCCTTTATTTTTGAAAATATATTATAAAGTCTTTCAAGCTTAGTTTCGTTAACTAAAAAGACCCATCGTTAATTTTAAATGAAATATTTTATTTAGAATATTTTGTTAGTCAACTATAAAATACCAAAAAGACTCTTATTTATATTTTTACATATTGTTAACTTAAAAATACATTAAAAAATGACAAATACGATATTTTGGTATCAATTTAATAGCATTAAAATTTTTTTGTATTTTTTTAAGATAAAAAAAAAGTAAATTTGACATTTTGTTTGTTTATAATGGTAAAAATAAACGGAACAGAATGATTATATAGTAAATTTAAACCAAACCTAAGGGATTTTACAATGTATTTTAAAAAATGAATAGACTAACTAATATATTCAATCAAACCTCATGAATGTACTCATAATTTATCCCTATCTTTATAAATACAATTATGCAACAATTTTTAAATTCTAGAGACACATTAGATAACCAAAAATATATCATTATCATAACTTGTGAAATTAATTTCCCATAAAGGAATACATTTATTATTTGATATATTTTATTTTTCTCCAAATTCTGGCCAACAAGAACTAATTCTCGACCCCTAAAATCCTACAAGTTTAACAAGCATAGCTAAGCTTGCTTGCAATGGCGAAACCACATTGAATTAAAGATAAACAATTGTTTTTTCTTTTTAAAATATGTAATAATATATAAATTTATATTATATTTTAAGATTTGCCCCCATAAAGGATATTGAAAGTCTATTTTGTTCCTCTAATTTAGAATTTTACCTTTTTGCCCCATCTGATTTATGAATCTTGATTCCGTCACTGCTTGCTTGAATGGTTTACTCATAATATCTACACCTGATCTTACCTTCAATAAAAATTCAAATCAATTATTTCATTATTGCAAAAAATAACGAAGAAAATGAAACCTAACATCAATGTGCTTGCTTCTTCCATATAAAATTGGATTTTCATAAATGAAACATGTTGTTGAATATGGAATGTTTAACTTTCAAGCAATCTTCTTAACTAAATAGCTTGATATGAATTATTATTCGATATTCGAGAAAGTAATAGATTAAATTTAGTTTATGATATCAATATGTATTCATAATCTAAGTTTTCAAAACCTAAATTACACAAATAATAAATGCTTAAATAAACATGTTTGAAGGCAAGAAGAGGTCAACAAATATTAATATATGTCCTATATTATATTGGTTAACAATTTTGAGGTTGGTCCAATCTCCCTAAGAAGAGGTCTTTGATAAGGAGATCCAGTCTCCATACCTCTACATTCTTTGTGCTTTCGAGTTTGGTTAAGAAGGCAGAGTTTGAAGGCAAGCTTTATAGTTGCAAGATCACTCCCTATGCTTCTAGTGTCTCCCACTTGCTATTTGCAGACAATAGCCTCTTTTTCTTCCATGCTACTAAATTGGAATATGATAGCATGAAAAATCTTTTGTGTCTATGAGGCTACCTCAGGTCAATCTGTCAATTTGGCCAAATTAGGGATTTATTTCAGTGCTAGTTTGGGGAAGGCAGTAAAGGACAGATTGTCTAACATTTTGGGAGTGCCTTCTTCTCTTAATACAAGAAGATATTTGGTGGTTAGTCTCCCTTCTCTCATTGGAAAAAGTAAGAAAGTTGTTTTTAATATCCTCAAAGAAAGGCTTTAGAAGAGGATTAAAGGTTGGAGAAGTAAGATGTTATCTCGCACAGGTTGTGAAGTTCTTATAAAGGCAGTTGCTCAGTCAATCCCTTTATATTTTATGAGCACTTTTCTTCTTCCACTAACTTTGCTAGATGATTTGCAGAGGATGCTTAACTCTTTCTAGTGGGTTTCTTTTTTTTTGCTGGGAGTGGCGGGATTAGATGGCTTTTATGGGACAAACTATATTTTCCAAAGATTTATGGAGGCATAGGCTTTTGGGATCTTCATGGATTTAAAGTGGCAATGCTTGGAAAGTTAGGTTAGCGTTTATGTCAGGAACCAGATGTTCTTATTTCAAAATTGTTCAAAACTAAATACTTCCCTATAGGGAACCTCTTAAATGCCAGTTTGAGGCATAATCCAAATTTCACTTGGAAGAGTATCTTTCATTCCCGAGTGTTGATTGATCATTATTTGCATTGGAAAGTAGGTGATGGTAAGCATATCAATGTCTAGACAAACCCACGACTGTGTAATTTTTTGAATTTCAAAATGAAAACTCCCTTGATTGAAGAGCTAGAGCACCAGAAGGTTTGGAACTTGCTTTTACCAAATCAAAAGGCTTGGGATCTAGATTTGTTAGATGACATTTTTAATGATAGACACTTGTTTGAGATATCAGGTATTCCTCTCCCCTTAAGGCACAATGTTAATTCTATTATATGGCACTACAATAAAAATGGAGCCTTTACTATGAAATCAGCATATGTGGAGTTTTATAAAGTTGTTAGGCTATCAAAATCACCTTCAAATGCAGAGGAATTAGAAATCATTTTGACGCCTTGAAATTCCACCAAAAGTTAAAAAACTTTTGCGACAAAATTTTTTCTAGCACTTGTGTCGAGATTGCCTTTCCAGTCCCACTAGACCTAACTTACAATGAAAAGGTATCTCTTCTACCTCATCTTGTGTTTTTTGTGCTGTTGAAGAGGAAAACTTAAGCTATCTTTTTAAAATTGTTCTTATGCAACACGGTGTTGGGAGAAGGCTAATCTCATGCCTCTGGTTGCTCAATTTTTGATGGGCTCATGTGATTTTATTACTTGGTTATTTAGAATTATTGAGATTTAGGATAAGTTGATTATTGCAAAGCTATGTAGTGTATTGTGGACACTGGGGCCAAAGAAATGACAAGCTTTAGAACAACTCTTCTCTTGAACCATCTAGAGTTGTTTAATCTGCTTTAGTTTTTTTTCTGTGATTAGGCTAAGGTGAAAAACAAAGGTGTATTATTTGAGCCTCTAAAGACGCCTTCAATCCAGAAGGGGCAAAAACCTCCCTTGCATTACTTGAAATGTAATGTTGATGCAACTTTATGTAATGATCAGAGGAATATAGGGATAGGGATGGTCATTAGAGACTCGAATGGTGGCTTCATATCCTATGCCATTAAATCAGTAGAAGGTTCGTTTCCAATTATTGAAGTAGAGGCATGGAGCTTGTAAGAAGCTTTAGTTTGGTCCATTCAGAATAACATGCATGCAATGGTTTTCGAATCAAATTGTCAGTTGGTAACCCAAGCACTCCAAAACAGAACATATGGCTTGGATGAATTCGAGGCTCTGATAGCTGATTGCCAACATCTGCTCTCTATAGCACTAAGCTTCTCAATTCAATTCTCAAAGAGGTTTACGAATTGTGTGGCTTATGCCTTAGCTAGATTGTCTTTCATGTATTCTGATTTTATGGTCTGGACGGTACCTCTTAAGTGCATTCAGACCTTGCTGTGTAGTGATCTTTAATGGTTTAATGGAATTGCTTTTTTTAAAATAAATAAATAGACATGTTTGAATTATATATATATATATTCCTGCCAATATAAAACTTTTTTTTCTAATACATAGAAAATTCATATTAGAAATTAATTTTCATAATGTTTTTAATTTTTGTTTGTTGTTCATTTATACCTAATTTATTTATAGAAATTACTTTCAACTCATTAGTTGAAGATTCTAAAAATCTCTCATATTTAAGTTCTACTTTTTTTTCATACACACTTAATTATAAAATAATACTTTTTTTAAATGAAAGTTCTATAATTATGGGCTACAAAATGAAACAAAATTTATTCTATAAAAAAATATAATTATCTTTACTAATATCTACATTAAAGATTTCTATAAAAAAAATATGGAAAAATTACTATTTATCTTGAGATTTGACGTAATACACTTGTAATTTCCTAATGTTTAAAATTATATTATTTGCTCCTTCTATTTTAACTTCGTTAAATCATATAATCATTCAGTTAAATTTTAAAACATTTACTATTTGTCATAAAGAATATTCTCATTCATTTAGAGGGTGCTAGTATAATATATTAAATCTTAATAAGATAATAGTACAATATGTCAAATGTAGGAGTGTTAATACAATAAGATAAACTTTAATGATGAATAGTAACTTGTTTGTTATTTTATCATAATCTAAAGTATTTCTAATATAAAATCTAACAGAAGAATATATTAGTATAATATAATAAAATAGATGGAGTAAACAATATAATTTTTAAACCTAAAAGTACTAATATGTTATGAAATAAAGAATATGAGATAAAAGAAGGAAGCAGCTAATTTTTATTAATTGTGACACATATTTATATATATATAAATGTTACAGAAATAGAGTTCTATTTACATAAAGAATTTATCTATAGAGATAATGATAAGCATCTAACATTACACAACTACTCCAATATTATCATAACATTTCCCATTGGATGTCTATTACATAGAATATGCCTCATTAAAATCTTACTAAGAAAAAATCTTAATGAAAGAAAAAAAGTATATTATTCATGTAGAAACTTGCACCATAACACTACCTCATCAAAAACCTTACTAGGAAAACCTAATGGGACAAACCTAGGCTAAAGGAAAAGGAGTACGGTGCATTGAAATCTCCCTCTCCTAAAAACATGACATCTAACAAAGATCTCTTAGTCGGCGCATGCCAATTTGTTCACCAACTTCTCAAATATTGTTGTATAGGGTGCTTTTCTAAACAAATTTGTTATATTATCACTTGATCGAATTTGATAAACATCTAAAATTCCTTGCGTTTGAAGGTTGTATGAAAAAGAACTTTGGCGAAATGTGTTTGGTTTTATCTCCTTTAATGTATCATCCTTTGAGTTGTGCAATACAAGCATCATTATCTTCATATAGTACTGTAGGATTTCCTTTATCAAATGAGATGTCATATATTTCTTTAATATGTTGGATCATATAACTCAACCATATGCATTATCTACTAGCCCAATGAATTGCCAATATTACAGCATAATTAGATGATGTAGCAGTTAAAGTTTGTTTAATAGAACGCTAAGATATAGTAGTGCCACTATATGTAAATAAGTAATCCATTGTGATTGAGCGTTAAATGGATCAAAAAAATATCGAGTATTTGCATATCCAATTGCTTCTGACTTCGAGCCTTATGAATAAAATAAACTCATGTCTGATGTACTATGTAAATAATGGAATATTTAATTCACACCATTCTAATGTCTTCGAGTAGGTGAGGAACCATATCTTGCTAGAAAACTCATATGGAATGTTTTATCGAGTCTTGTACAATTAGCAATATACATTAATGCTCCAATAGCACTAAGATATAGTACTTCTGGACCAAATATTTCTTCACCATCTTGTCATAGACGAAAATTGTTATTTTTCACATTCAAGTGTCTAACCATCTTAGGGGAACTCATTGGATGAGATTTATCCATATTAAAATATTTTAATATCTTTTCAATAAAAGTTGACCGATGAATAAAAATCCCTCCAAGTAAATGCTTGATCTGTAAGTCAAGACCAAATTTTTTTTGTCCCAAATCTTTCATTTCGAATTTATTTATTAAATAAGCTATTGTTTCTATCAACTCTTCAGTAGTTTCAATGATATTTAGATCATTAACATAAGCTGCAATTATAACAACACCATAATTTGTTTTCTTAATAAAAACACATGAACAAATTGGATTGTTAGAGTATTCTTTCTTCAAAAGATATTCACTAAGGCAGTTATGCCACATTCATCCAAATTGTTTTACTCCATACAAGGATCTTTGTAGCTTAATTGAATACATTTCTTGAGATTTTAAGCTACATGTTTTAGGCATTTTTAGTCTTTAAGGACTTTCATATAAATTTCGTTATCAAGTGATCCGTACAAATAAGTTGTAACGACATCCATAAGTCGCATATGAAATCCTTCTAAACTTGTCAAGCTAATTAAAAATCTAAATGTAATTGCATCCACAATTGAGGAATATGTTTCTTTATAATCGATGTTAGGTCTTTATGAGAATCCATGTGCTACAAGCCATGCTTTGTAGCTCATAATTTCATTTTTTTTGTTGCATTTACGCACAAAAACCTATTTATAGCCTACCGGCTTAAAATTTTCAGATGTAAAAACTATGGGCCCAAAAAGTTGGTATTTTTTTAATGAATTTAATTTTAACTATATTGCGTCTTTCTATTTAGGACAATCATTTCTTTGTCGATATTCATTAACAGACTAGGTTCAATAGTTCTCACTTTCCTTTGCAATATCAATTGCTATTGTATATGCAAATACATTATTGATGACAGTTTCATTTCAATTCCATCTCTTTCCTAAAGTGATATAGTTGATTGAGATCTCATTATTTTCATAATTTTCAAGTACCTGAACCTCTTCTGGAGTTACTTGCTCATTTATGTCATCTATTATAGGCTCTCCAAGAGCATCAATAATTTTTGAATTGTCACTTTGTTTATTTTGTTCCCTTTCTTTCTTGGATTTTTATCATTGGAACTGGGTGGTCTACCACGCTTCTGGCGTGTCATGAACTCATTTGCTATAATATTAACACGTTGTCCTAATGGGATATCAATTCTAATTAGAACATTTTCAATTGATATATGAGATTTAGCAACTTTTTTTGAATTACAAAATGCATTTGACAATTGATTTGCTATACTTTGTAAATGAATGATCATTTGAACTATTAATTCACATTGTTTTGTATAAGGATCAAGATCTTATTTAGGAAACAAAGGCTCATTAAAATATCAATCATTAAATCTCACAATAAAAACATCCAAAAATTCTCAAATGGAAAATATTTGGCTTCTAGCCGAAGACTAATTGTAATGGTAAAAATTGATAATAACTAGTTGGCCTAATGCATATAAGTGTTGCTTCATGTAAAATTGTATGTCTCCAAACAGTAATTAGGAGGTATATTTTCATAAGTAATGATCTAACTATTAATTGAAGACATTCAATAAACGATTCTGCTAGACTATTTTGAATATGAACATGAGCTATAGAATGTTCAACAGTTATTCAAATGACATGCAATAACCATTAAAGGCCTTAGGTGTAACTTCACTAACATTATCAAGATGAATTATCTTAATAGCATATTCTAGAAATGGTACTCTTTAATCGAATTAATTGAGCATGTAATCTAACTATTAATTGGAGACATTTAATAAACGATTATGCTAAACTATTTCAAGTATGAACATGAGCTATAGGATGTTCAACAGTTATTCAATTGACATGCAGTAACCATTAAAGGCCTTAGGTATAACTTCACTAGCATTATCAAGATGAATTATCTTAATAGCATATTCAGGAAATTGTACTCTTTAATCGAATTAATTGAGCAAGTAATTTAGTAAATACTAGATTTTGAGTTGATAATAAACATACATGTGACCATCTTGTTGATACATCTATTAACACCATAAAATATTTAAATGGTGCACATGATGGATGAATTGGTCCATAAATATCACCTTGTATACATTGTAGAAATTTAGGTGATTCATTTTAAATTTTGAAAGTCTAATAATTAACTTTCCTTGAGAGCAAGTCGAATATAAAAATTCATTAGATTAAAGAATGTTGTGGTTCTTCAATGGATGACCATACTCAATAATTTTCTGCATCATTGTTGATCCAAAATGACCTAAACAATCATATCAAATAAGAAAAGTATTTGGATTAATAAACTTCTGGATTATTATCACATTTGTTTCAACTGTACATATATATGTAATATAAGCAAGAAGAGAAAGCAGGTAATTTCTCTCACACATTTCTTACCCATTACAAGCGTTGTAATATAGAAACATTCAATATTTTCCACATTTGTAGTCTCAATATGATATCTATTTCAGCGAATATCTTTTAAACTTAATAAATTTATGCAATAGTTAGGAGAGAATAATGCATTTTTTGTAAAGAAATATGTACCTCTAGGTAGTAATGAAATATGTACCTCTAGGTAGTAATATATTTGCTCTTCTAGAGCCTTCAATTATTCTTTTACTACCAGATATTATATTAACATAAATTTCTCCCTTTGTTAGGTGATATATATTTCTTATTTTTTTAATATGGTGTGCATGGTTGCACTATCAATCCATATTTGTAAAAAATAAAGTAATAATTCAATTAAAATCAAATTCAAAAATACTAAAGTTACTAACATTTTAAGCTGGTGTTTAAATAAAAGAAAAGCATAAGTCAAACTAATGAGCTAAAGGAAACACATAATTTTGGGTATTTACGCCGACATCTTTGATTGTGCTTTCAAGACTCATAACATCTAGATGTATTGTAGTATCTAGTATTCACGACAAATAATTCTTACCCATGGTATTGAGTACAACAAATTTGAATTTTATCAAATTTGACATTGTCTATACAATGATTAAGAATGAGTTAATTAGTATTTATCATTTAAAGACTTATAGACAATATATTTAGTTTTTTATGAACATAAAATATTAGAAAACATTATGATACTAAATTTTAGGATATTTAATTTTTCAGAAACTTATGATCATATTTTTCAAAAATTTATACTTTAGTTATTTTTTAATTAGTTCTTCAAGAACTAAAACCAATACTAGTTCTTAAGAAACTAAAATTTGTAACACAAATTCTTCAGAAACGATATATAACATTAATTCTTCATAATACAAATTTTTCAAAAACTATATATAACATTAGTTTTTTTTAATTAAAATTTATAATACAAGCTATTCAAAAACTATATATATATAATAGTAATTTTCAGGAACTAAAATTAACAAGTGGTTTAATAAGAGTAATTGAAACAACATGTGGTTTAAATAATCAAATAATTCATTATATCTTCAACCTTCTCAACACATTCGTCCTCATAGTGTCAAAACAACACATGATATAATCGAATAATCCATAAAATAATCAGCCTTTATTTTCTCTTTTCATTATCTAAAATTAACATCCAAAGATTAAAAAATCTAAAAGACAATAGAATCCATAGATTCAAGAAAATATGAATAAAATCAGTATTAAAAGAGAACATAATAAAGAAAAACGGAAAATACATGAAATGCACGCTATTAAATCGTACTGATAATATATTATAAAATAAAAAATAATGAAAAAATAATATCAAATAATAGAAGAATGAAGCAATCACAATTTTCATTAATTGTGACACCTATTTATAGGTGTAGAAAAATTATAGAATAGAATTCTATTTGTATAAAAAATATATCTATAAAAATAATAATAGACATTCAATATTATTTAAATATTGTAATACAATATATTATTCAAATATAAAAAAAATAGTAATTTTTTTTAAAAAATATCTACATTAAATTTAAAGATAATAATGGAATTGATAGGCTTGACAAAACAAAGCTGAAACAAGCAGCCGATTTGATTAATAATTGCCCATTGGGAGTTAGTACTTGCATCATACAAAATCTTATTGGACAATTTGAAACTCAAAAAATTCAGATTCCTCATTGAATTTCATTTTAGGGTTTTTCAGATATTATTTTCGTACTCATCTTGTTCCTCATTATCGGTTGCTTCCTGTTCCTATCGCCGACCCTTTTCTTCCTTTTTGAATAACTGTACTTTCTGGTAAGCCCGCTTTCAATCTCAATCATGTTTACTTTCTTTCCCTTGCTAGCATTTAGTATTTTGTACTTTCTGTTATTTTCTTAGTATTATTTTAGTTTTACTTCTCAACACAGTTATGCCCTCTTCTTCCATCGATGGCGGCACTATTTTACTTTCTTTTGTTTTTTTTTTTTTTGCTAACAGAAATTTAATTTTTACCATGCTGCTACTGTCACTGCTCGTGGGCATTTCTTCTTGATATACTATGGTCACTTACTTTTAAATCTGTGGATTTGGATTGGGAAATGTAATCGGAGACTTTAATGTGCTGGGTAATATATAATTTTTTTCTTTTACATGTTTTTGTACTGGGTTTTGTAGTTGGGATGCTTCTAAAATACACCCAGATGGCATGATCTTTTGAGATGTACTAGTAGAACTTGCTAAGTTCGCATTTTGCATTATTAGAATTTTTGGTTTTACATTCTTTCCTGGTGTCCTGATTCTGTACATAGAATTGAGCCTCATGTCTGTAATTATGAAATCTAGATGTAATTATGTGTGTTTCAATACTATTTCTGTTAAAGATTGATGAATTTTTATTTTATTTTATTTTTTGCCACAATTGGCTAGATTTTGTGCATTTTGACATATATGTTTGTGTGATTTGTTTTCTTTAAATGCCATGGTGATGGCAATGACTAGTTAGAAACATTTCATTTTTTTTTTCCCTTAGATGCAGTAACTATTGAAGATGACAATCAAACAGATAGAAAATATTCAAAACTTTTCCCAACAGGAGAAACTATTGGTTTTCAATGAAAAGAGTGGAAAATTAAGTGATACAGAAGAGACACAATTGCTTCAAGTTTCCAATGTGCAGCAGAAGTTGTGGAAGACATTGTGGCATGCTGCTTCACATCATCAGCTAGTTGATGATCATAGTCAACAATATGTTGCTGAAAATCCTATTCAGAATAGAAAATTGGAGGATAAAGGAAAATATTTTAGTGAAGAAAGGGAATCAGATATAGAGCATGGGAATGAGATAAATAACACTGAAGGAGGCAGTGATCATCTGTTGATTCTTGCACATTCTGCTGAACTCATGTGGGAGTCTGATAGCTTAGATGGGTCACATGGGAATGATCATAGCAATGAAGGTTAGTGCTTTAGATTTGCAAAGTTTATGCTAAGTTGTTAGGCATTTACTAATGTTGTGCAATATTTATATAATCAGGATTTTGTACTACTACAGCGGCTCAAAATTCATCAGAAGGTGTAAGGCATGCCACAGTTACAGGTCAGCTTCACTTCTGCTATACAATTTGACCCATTTATCTGACTTGATTGATTTTCTTAACTTTGAGAACTTTTTCAGATCCTAAATCCCCTGGGCAAATTGAAGGAATGTCTGTAACCGATCACATGAGAGGTGAAAAGGATGGATTCCATGGGGGAGGAAGAACTCCACGCCTGACTCACATTCGGCGTCAAGCTCGATTGCCAAGCAATTTATTGGTGCAACCTAGGCTTGGGGAGTACACAGCTGGGAATTTGCAAGGAAAAAGAGTTCGACTGACTCAAATTCGACATCAAGCTCGGTGCAAAAATTGTTTGCAAAAATATTCATGCAGGGATTCTCAAGGAAGGATTGTTCGTTTGAGTGAACTGCGGCGACAAGCTCGTTTAAAACCCAACACATTGGTGCAAAAAACAATTGAAGATCAAGTGAACCGGCATCTGGATTGCCAAACCTCAAAAGGTAAACCTTCTTGGAAAGTAATTCAGGGAAATACGGGCAATATGAAGTTAAACTTAGCATTTGCTTTTCTGTGTTGATTCTGCT
This sequence comes from Balakata baccata, assembly GCA_949630135.1. Lineage (NCBI taxonomy): Eukaryota > Viridiplantae > Streptophyta > Magnoliopsida > Malpighiales > Euphorbiaceae > Balakata > Balakata baccata. Next base: position 14,396 of record CATIWF010039145.1, on the reverse strand, counting down.
ACATTGGACAGGGTTCCTTGTTGGTGTGCATTCTAGAAGAATTGTTCTTCCTCTCTCACTTTGCACATGATTAATCTATCATAATCTTGTTTTAAGATATATGTTCTATTCTATCATAATGCTTTATCTGCTAATTCCTGAATATTTATTTATACCTTATCATTCTGCTGCATTCATTGCAGATAATCAGAGAAATAGAATTATCACAGATATATTTGGAGAAGAAGATGGATCCAAAGCTGGTTAGTCTTGCTTTCTATCTGCATATGACTACAATCTTATGAATTTTGTGTTATACTGTTAGATCGGGTGGATTCTCAATTTGATTAACTAGCATTTTCTGGATTGTAGGTGCAGATTTTCATCTATCAGAGGTGAATTGCATGCATGAATACAGTGTAAATGTGGGAATCGATCAATCAGTACCTGGTACGTGTTAATTATGTTTGATTGATTTGCATACTTCAATCTCTAGCATGTCTTAATGCCGCCAGTTTTAACTTATGTGCTTGGTAACATTGAGTTTTTGTTCTGTAAGTTGAATTGTGCACTAACAGTATCAATAGTATCACAGTGATCAATGAAGTTGAGGACAAGAAAATCTTGGTGAAAGGCACAAAGTGGTTAAGTTAATTAAGACATAAAGCTTGTTTAGGAAATGTTGGCACCTTGGATGGAGGTATTGCTTACTTTTTCCCTATCCATACATTAAATATTTATTACTTGGATGTAACAAAATTTCAAGGGATTGCTCCAAAGTCTTGGTATGTCCTTTTTTTTTTTTGGCAATTTGGAGGATAGGCCCTGCCAATATAAGTGGGTAAGTTACATTTCTTAGGACATGAAAATTTTCCTAAAGTTGTAGGTATCCAGGACTTGAAAGATGAATATGTTAGGTGATTATTGACTTCAGAAAAGCTAGTGAAGATGAAAAGTAATTATGTTAGGAGTGTTTAGTTTTGAATTGGTTGATTTTAAGCAAGAGTAACTTTGAAATTAAAACATTATTTGAGAAGTTGCTCCAGATGCATAGGATATTCTTATCAGTCTTAATGTGCATTGACGTTCCTATTAGCAATCTTCCTCTTAGTGGTTATAATATGAATATATTTATCCCCCAAAACATGTGGTTGGGACTTATCAGAACTTGAAAAACTCCTTAATTTGCATTTATTTATCATGATTCACTGTTTAGTTGCTTTCTATTTCGAATAAAACAATCTTTTTTCAAAAGATTTTCTTCATTGAAATTTGCAGAGAACATTGTTGTTAGCTTACTCCATACCCTATCTAGAATAAGAATTTAAATGTTAACACCATTTTGCAAGTCGTATTTGGACCTGCTATCATATACCATTATGTTACCCAAATCTAACTTAATTTGGATGCTGCTGAACAGAAACAGAAATGTTACACAGCTGATACAGGTAAAAATTGAAAAATAGTCTTATATCCCAAACTCAAGCAGTGGAAGCAGAAGCCGAAAGTGGCAACATTTATCCAAGGTTTTACATCAGGATAGATTTTTTACAGTGTTTACACTTAATAGTACCTTTGATGTGTTTGACATGGCACCTTGTTAGCAGGAATTTTTTGTTCTTACACAAACATGACAGGGTCGATAGTTGCTTATCTCATACTTCTACTTTGATGTTAATGTAATTATAACAGTTGTTATCCACAATACCAAATTTGATTTCCACTGATTTTCTACTAGCCATATAGTTGACTATATTGATGATGGCTTAGATAATGTCTACCTGACTGCTTTGTTGGCGATGAATCTTTGGAACAAACAAGCCTCCATTCGGATTTTAGCCGAAACTGGAATTTTATAAGCTCGGTTTGCAGAATCATTGCCGGACTGCATGTGTCAGTGATATTAGTTTTGCTAATGATAAAATTATTCAGCTAATTACATATTTACTTTCAGAGATTAGTTATTATTGGTTTAAGAGAATTTTATGTACCTACACTGGAAAAAGATATTGGTACTATTTTTTTTCTGCGCAAACTTATGATACTCCACAATGAATAATTTGCCTATATTTTTCTTCTACTGTAGGTTTTAGGGCTTAATGGCAAATCATTTTTGTGCTTGCTATATATTATGGCAATTGAAGTTATGGGGATTTTTTTTTTAGTTAAAAAAGTAAAACTTCCTGCAAGAAGCCTCATGGCCTCCTAACTTTTTTTTTAAATTCTTTCACCATTTTGTGAGAGAAGAAAACCCAAACACAGAGCAAATAAATCTACCACACCTGGAAATCCTATCCTTTACAATTGCATTGCTCAAAAATTAATTGTAATGGTTCATGTCTCAATTGTCTTAAACAAAACCACAGTGTAAAATGGATAATTCAAGTTATTATTTATAGTTGGATCATAGTCTTATTGATATATCTGAAACTCAAGTTATTATTTGTAGTTGGATTATAGTCTTCTAAATATTTCTTTTTGATGTAGGAATCGATAAGCTAGCACCTCAGCATCTCTTTCGTGAGTGTATGAGACTCAATATCATCGCTGAGACTTGTTCCACTAGCTCAAATAGCTCATGGCTTAATTATCTTAAATAACCTGCAAATTGGCAAATCAATGGCTTAAAATGATTAATCCAAATTATTATAATAGTGAATCATAGCCTTATGAACAACTTTTTTTTTCCCTTTCTTATGTAGGAATCTGAATCACCCTAAGCTAGCATCTTAAAGCAAGTATTTATCTAGGTTTAAATTTGTATATCGTGTATGCTTATATTGATGCTGGATTTGGCTAAGGATGTTAAATTTAATTTTTGAAATTTGTTTAAATTTTTATGATTATTGCATAGATTGGTGGGAGAGACTAATCCTTGAGCTATTTTTGGCAGTGGCACCATTGTTAAGCGCCAACGCCGTAAAGCCAATTAGTAAGTGATAACCGAAAGTTGTTGCTATTTGGGTTGGAGTTCAAATCCAAGTTATTATAATTGGGGAAAAAAAATTAGCGCACCAAATTTAATGAAATTTTATCATTCAGTATATATATATATATATATATATGAAATTGTTTATACCATATTTTTGTATATATATTAAGTTGAGGTCAAAATCTATTAAAGCCCAAAGTCTATAAATTTTTTTTGAAACCATATCCAAAAGTTAAAGTGTTACATATTTGAGAAAGAAGCAATAAAAATAAAATTTATGCGAATGAGGAGCACTACATATATAGTTAATAGAGAGTAGTAGATTGTGGAGAAAATAATGAAAATATCGGGTATATTATCTTCGCACTAAGACAATTAGAGAAAGTGCATGCAGTGAGTGGGGATCATTGGCAAATGATTATTTGGCTTTTAGACTACAAAAAGGAAAAACATCTATAGAGCAAAGAACTCAATCATCAACAACATGTAGACAAACACTCAGTCAATTTCAACAAATAGTATCCTAACATCAATTTTATTTTCAAGCAACTTCAGTATTTGCTCTTTCAATTTTCAATTTTGTAGTTAGTTGTCAATATTAGTACAGTGCTATTACTTTTCCAGTATTCATCTGTGTACAATTTCTCTTTAAGTCTTAATTGCACATCAAACTTATTTCTCTTACTGTCAATTTCAATAGCAATTAAATTTAAGTATATCGTTAAGCAAATTTAAGAATTTACAATCTCTTGATTAAAAGTCAAAGAACAAATCTCATTTTAGTTTAGAAACACTTTAATTTTCTGACACATTCGCATTTCCTATTTTTTGTAGTTAATATAAAATTGGCATGCCTAGTGGGACATCTACTGAGATTTGCTATCAACATAAAATTGGCATGTCCGGTGGAACTCGTTTGATTACTACTACATGCATATTGAAACTAAAAGTAAGAAAGTTATAAAGTCTCAGGATTCGAGATATGTTACTCCAATAGGAGAACAAGAAAGAAAAGTTATGCTCATTGTGGAACATATTAAAAATCTCACACTTTCTCAGCATGCTGAAGATGAGGAAAAAAATAAGAGTCGGACTAAGTAACAATTCATCTACTAACAATTCTAACTTATCTAATGTGCTCAGGTTTTTGGTAGAAGAAATTGTTCAAAAATTTGAAACTAATATAGTCGAGCATTTGAAGCGAATGACTGAATAAATAAAGAACCAAACCAAAGCAATTGTTGAGGAGTTAACTCAATAGTCAACCTCACAAAGGAAATTAGCAACTGGAAATGAGGGAGGGTCAAACCAACAAGTGGTTGCTCCTAAGCAAGACTTTATTCCTACAAGGCAACTATCTGATAAATTCAGGGGCAATACTCCAAGATCAACCATGAAGTAGTTGACCTCTACTACTCATACTTTCAAACTAAGGCAAGGTACACTCCTTCTCACCTTAGAGAAGAAATGACTCAAGCCCTGGGACCAAAGGCCGCACAAATACTAGAGTCATTGCCCAAAAGTTCTTTACCCACACCAATCCAAGCAATCAACCTGGAGTCTATATTAGATCATGATGACCTGGTACGCTATTGCTTCTCTTACGCATATATCGTGGCCCTACTTCATGACAGCCTTGGTATTGCATTGAATGATGAAAGGTGCATTTCTCAACTTACCACATGATGGGAGCATTCCTCTTGAATGCGGGATCTATGTGCTTTTGATTTTTCAAAGATCGTATTTAATCCTATGCTAATCATACTTTTCATATTTTTATATAAAACTGTGCTTGAAAATCGTGTATGTTTTAATAGGATTGAATATGCCAATCGGGTTGGAAACATCCCGCTTGATTGGGCATTGGGAGCATTCATCTTGCAGAGCACTGCTGCATTGGACATGCAGCACCCAGATTGGATTAGCATTGTTATCGGCGATGAATCACCAACATTAATTTCTCTAATTGCCATTGTGATATTACTAATGTTTATAGCATGGTCGATATCAAAGTGGAGGAAGCCCCAGGTAAAGACAGTTTATGATCTAGAGAAAGGCCGTTATATAGTAACACGGGGTGGAAGAAGTTGATGAAGTGCTTCCAGAAATGAATACAGTTTCCTGGCTTTGAGGTAATGAAGTTCCTATGTAATTACAAACAGGCATTTAACAATTTTTTATGCTTTCGGCGGCTACTTCCAGCTGCCAAAGTCGTCATATGATGAAAAGCAATACTTTTTCTTATGAAAGGTGAGACTGTACTATTCTTAATTGCTGAGGGTGTAGTGTGAATAGTGAAAAATTATAGGAGATAGAAGATTAGTTTCCCATTTTGTTAGCGGGAGTTGCACAAATTCTTTCCTCATCAATTTATAGAATTGGAAACTTGGAGTTCTGCCTTGTGGGTTAGAGTTGTCTTCTCCCACACTTGCTCCATGGAAAGTTTTTATTCATTGTTTCATGCACATGATTGTTCAAATCAAATCAAATTCACTGTTAAATAATTTTTCTGTTTCTGGCTTGGCAGATAATAATAATAATAATAATAATAATAATAATAATAATAATAATAATAATAATAATAATAATAATAAGGTAGTTACTAATTTATTAGTTTTTTTTTAAATAAATATATTAGTTATTTTAACAAAATAAATGGGGAACTTTAGGAATTTGAAAGACAATTTGAATTTAAATGGGAAATAAATAGAACATTGTAATATATTACTAGGTTAAGATATGACAATTTTAAAGTTTAACATACCATAAAAATGTTAAAAAAGAACCTAATTTGACTGTTTTTAATTTGATATTGTTGTTTAGTATTCTAAAAGTAAATTTTGAAATTTTTTGATTTAATTGACTGATTTTTTTTATAAATTTTTTTTAAATTTATTTTTAGTAAAAATATCTATTTATCTGTTTATGCTAAAAAAAGTTTTCAAAATTAAAAAAAATAAAAATACAAAATTATTTTTGAAAAACGTTTTTTATAAAATTCAATACCAAATAGGTCCAAAATTGATTGAATCGGAAAGTCGTTATGGTTAAGTTGACACAATACGAATTACCAGCTACCATATCAACCAAGTTAACCATATATTTTTCCAGCAATCCTAACATAATTTTAATGTTTGACGCTTGTCTGTAATATGATTAACAACCAATTCACAATTTCTTAAGCTGAATGTATTTATTTTAGCAATCACGGTGAACTGTCAACTGTATTAGTATTGGTTGGTTACCACCCCACCTGCCAGCTTTTAATTTTAGTTTTACTTTTTTTAAAAGCTGAAATTTAAAAAATAATTTACCAAATATTCATTTAAACTTTTGATTTATTATACTGCAAAGCTGACCGCCATTGCTTAATTAAATGGAATCTAAAATAAAATTATTCGGTATCAAACCGGCCAACCAGCTAATTGAACTATTCAAATCGATTACGATTTGACTAATTGGATTGGTTAAAAAATGGTTGAAAATAATGAAATGCATACACCAGAATTAAAACTTAGCACAGAAGGATTTAGTGCTAGAATTTCGAATTTCAACCACTACAACTAGGCGGGTGCGCGGATCTTTTTTGTGCAGATTACGCGTAGCATTTAATCCAATATGTAATTTATAGATTGAATTTTTTTTTTATCTAATTTGATTTATAAATATATAAAAATTAATCTAATCCAAATTACAATTGAAAATTAGATTATATCGGTTTGCAGTTTAATTTTATATATATTTTTTTTATTTAATAATAATAATGTCTCACAAATATATATAATGTTCCAAAAAATTTTAGTTTACTACATAAACAACTTAATATCAAGTTATATTATAAAAATTATAATAAAAATTTTATATGAAATATATTTTTTAAATTATGAAATATATTTTTTAAATAATAAAAAGTACATTACAATACTAGATTAATATAAAAATTATTAATAATTTTAATTATATTGTTTGATTAATTCATTATAATTATTTATTTGATCTTTTTTCTTCTATCAATCCTCTAATAATATAGTTTAGAAAAAAAATATTTGTGATTGCTAATAAATTAGACTATAAACCTATTGTAGTTGAATTAATTTAATTAATATAAAAATAAGAATTAATGTGGTTAAAAATATATTTCAATGGTTAATAAGAAATTGAAAAATAAATTGTATATAGTTCAATATATTACAATTATTTTGATAAAAAAATATTTAATATAATTAAAATAAATAACTAAATAGATTGATTTATTATATAATTATAATACACTTATTATGAATTAAATTATTTTATAATACACTTAAATTAGTCTACTAAATTATATATAGATTTATTGCATAACAAAAATAGGATAAATTAGAAATATTAAAAAATATAAGTAGTAATTTGTGGATTTAAATATAAAAAATTCAATCTAATCCATAAAATACGGATTGAAAAATATAAATTAATCCAATCCACTGTATTTTTAAAACTGCAGTTTGATTGCGGGTTGGTTTGAAGATTGAGCTGTTTGTGAACACACCTAGCTACAACTCATCATATGGATCTTATTTTTTTTACAAAATTTTATAAAATAAAATATTATTTTTGAAGAATTTAAAAATATATATATGCACCTAGTATCTTGTTTGATTGAACACAAGTTTCAATTGTCAATTGTTATCTTCAAAACCGGAAAAAAATACTAATTAAAAAAAAAAAAAAAGTCAGGAGTAACATTGCCCCATGATGAATGATCTGGTGGACAAGCATCTGGTGTGGTCGATGTCGTAAATCGTAATGAAGCTTCAAAATGGTCTCCCAAGAAATCGCCGTTTCATGTCTCCGTTCCCCATGTCCAACCTCAACCTTCATTCAAACCCAGTCCTAACCTCTCTCCCAAGAAATCGCCGTTTCATGTCTCCTTTCCCCATGTCTAACCTCAAGCTTCATTCAAACCCAGTCCTAACCTCTCTTCCAAGAAATCGTCGTTTCATGTCTCCTTTCCCCATGTCCAACCTCAAGCTTCATTCAAACCCAGTCCTAACCTCTCTCCCAGATTCCGCAATCCCAACAATTAAACTTTCACTTCTTTTAGTTGGTTTGACGATTATATTTCTATATTAAGGAAGCATGTGGTTGAACTGTTAAATACATTTGTTAATTGATAGTTGATTCATATTAATATTTGGTAAAAATGATTCTTAATAATAAATAATTTAGTAATTTGATAAGATTAGATATAAACATACACTATTATAATTTATTACGAATAAAATATCATAATAAGACCAAACGAATTAAAGAATATATATAAATAAATAAAATGGTGATTAATGACGAGTACAATATCTATAATCACGCGTATTACCTCTATTTTATGTATGATTTTTAATAGTTGAGATAAATATGTGATCACATCCCAAATATTATAGTAACATTAAGATTTTATCTATGACAAGTTTAATATTTAATAATTACATATAATGTCTCTATTTTATATATAACTTTTAATATTTGAGATAAATATAGACCATTATCCCAAATATTAGTAGTATTAGGACTTTATTTATAAATAATAGTTCTATTAATATTGAAATTGAGTTAACTTATTGATAATATTGTGCCATTATAACTCTATATTTCATTCAAATATTAATTAGTTAGTTAACATTTTAAATAAGACGAAATAAATTAATAATATATATATATAACAACTGAATAATAATTAATAATAAATTTAATATCTAATAATTACGTTAAAAATATATTAATAAAAAATTAGTTATATTAAATAAAAAAATTATATAATTTTTAAATCTTATAAATAACAGCGAACTGTTAAACTAAAAAAAAAAAAAATTATAATAATAATTGTTTCTAAATTTATCGTACCAACACCTAAACCAAACTTCCCCGAAATGAAGAACGGAATGCTTATATTTATGACGCATATCTCTGGTGAACTATATTATCATCATTCTATTCCCATGTATAGAAAACGCTGTAGTTTCAAAGCATAAATACAAAAATTTCGCCTCCAGTAATTTCTATCTCTCAGTATATATTTTATTACTTATCGTTTTTTTTTTTTGTTTCTCTTTTCCTTCCCTTCCTCCCTTTCTTTTCTGAAATTTCTACACAACCTTCGGTCCACTATTTGCAATGGCGTGATCCAAGGTTTCTACCGCTCCATTTTGTCTTTATTGTTCCTTCCATTTCTTCAATCCATTGCTGAATTTTCTTTTTAGTTTAATTGGAGGAGATTCGTAGAATATTTAGAAATGAGTGATCACCTGGTGTTGTTCGTGGACCGGCTGATACGGCCAGCGTCGTCTTCTTCAGAACAGACGGAGCCTGATCAGAAGGCTACGGAGGTATCTGCTGACCTTTCCTGTTCGAGGCCGAATGAGAAAAGCGACGGTGTCGTTTTTAGTAAGGAGAGGATGAACGACGAGGAAGAGGAAGGGAAACCCTTAATTCAGGCTGCTGAGTGCCGCATTTGCCAGGAGGAGGATTCGCTTGCGAACCTGGAGACTCCCTGTGCCTGCAGCGGAAGTCTCAAGGTTTTAATTACTTGATTTTTTTTTCAATTTATTATTATTATTATTATTATTGATGATGAATTTTTTGCACATTAATGCCTGTTTTATAACACGCTATCCATTTATTGATCTAATAAGTTGAAACACGAAAATTTATTTTCCTCATCGCTTTCCCATCTTTTGTGATTGCATTTTTCTATTTTAATTTTAATGATGTTTGTGCCTACAGGCTTACTTTGATTGTTATTAGGAAAATGTTGAAAAAAGCTCAATATCTCATATGAGAACCTGTGTTCCTTTAACTATTGGATCTAATTGCTAATAGGATCTATGAAGCAAAATTAATTGCACAGAAGTTTAAATTTTTGGCAAATGAATCTGTTGAAAGTTTGTGCTTGTTAAGTTAAAGAGTTCCACGAATTTACCCAGGTTATTATGCTTGTTGATTTATATATTCCTCTTATTATTAATGGCTTCTATTTTGCTTATGCAGTATGCTCATAGGAAGTGTGTTCAACATTGGTGCAATGAGAAAGGAGATACCACTTGTGAGATTTGTCATCAGGTATCTTCACAGAGTATTTTCTTTTTCCTGGATGGTCGTCGTCTGTCTTGCCCTCCTTGGCCACTTGCTTGGCTCGAAGTTGATTTGTTTTAATGTAGTGCATAAGCTTACACAAACCTTAAAATGTACCAATTAAATTCACATGGTTTTCTGCTATGAACAAAAGACCAGTAGTAAGAATTAAGGCTTAGAAACACAAGATTAAGCGATAAAATACTACAGTTGTCTTTTATTTATTTTTTCTTTTTTAATGTCTCTTTCATATATGCAAGAATATATAGATGATATAATGTGCCATGCAGTGAACTACAATCTTGCTTTTATAATTAACTAAATATTTCTTGAACTTCTTATGTTCAAAGTGATTCTAAAAAAAGTATGTTGATGGGTTTTTGTTTTCTAGATGTCTCTTATTGCGCTTAATATCATCTTCAGGAATCTAGGATGCTGTATGTGCATATTGTTTTAACTGAAATATCTGAGACTGTATTCTGAATACTAAAATTTTTGACGTTTTTCTATATTTGTTTATGAATTGTTTAAATTTAATATATTTATAAATATCTAACCCGAACATTTGATTATATTTATAATTTTTCTTGTTTTGATGTTTAGCCTTACCAACATGGTTATACTGCCCCATCTCATCCACCTCGCTCTGATGACACTGCCATTGATATTGGGTAGGTCCAATATTTAAATTTATAAAAAGCTTTTTTAATTTTCATTTTCTCCTGGAAATTATATTATCACATGTTCTTTTATATATGAAAATTTAATGCACATCAGAAATGCTTATCAATCCACTAGGATATGTCTTATATGCTCTTTAATATATATGAAATTTGATGCACATCAAAATTCCTCATCAATCCGCTGGGATGTGCATTATTGTTTGGACATTTTTATGTCATCTTGTAAAAAATGTTCATTGGTGCACAAATTTTAGTATTTTAGTTCATTGTCTTTTTATGCAGTGGAGGCTGGACCATCTCTGGTATTCCTGTGGATCTGCGTGATCCTCGCATTTTGGCAATAGCAGAAACCGAACATCATTTTCTGGAAGCCGAGTATGATGAATATGCTGCTTCAAATGCTAGTGGAGCTGCATTTTGCCGTTCAGCTGCACTGATTGTAAGTTCTATGAATGCTCACAATTATGCACAGATGTAGGAATTCTAGTATACAAATAAACAGAGAAGAAGATGAAAAACTACTGAAAAAGGGAACTCAATTTTCATTTCTTCAAAAACATATATATCCTGATACAAAAGGTGAGAGTCAATACCAAATCTCCATAATTTATGGAATCTTGTTCCCTTGTCTACAGCTTAAAATAAGTTCCACCACATTTCTTTCAAACTTCTAGTACATACATTAACTACATTACAAAATATCAAAAACAAAAGAAGAACAAAAAGCTGGTGCATACCTTTGTATCAGTAACAGTAAACTTCATCACTCCTCCTTGATGCAAGAGCTATGCACAATACCAAGTTTGTCTCTAAGTTCTGCAAATCTGTTTTTCTGCAGTCCTTTGGTGAAAATATCAGCAACTTGTTCCTCTGCTGAACAATGCAACAACACAACTTCACCTTCCTTCTCTGTTTGTTTAATGGCATGATATTTGATCTTAATATGTTTGGTTTTTCCATGAAAAACTGGATTTTTAACCATTGCAACAGCAGATTTGTTATCACACAAAATCTCTGTAGCAGCTTTTTGCTTGAACTTCAAATCATTCATCATTTTTCTTAGCCATAAGGCTTGGTTAACGGCAGCGGATGCAGCCATATATTCTGCCTCTGCAGTTGATTGAGCAACAGAACCTTGTTTCCTTTAGCTCCAACATATAACACCTGAACCAAGTTTAAAGCAATAGCCTGAGGTGCTTTTTGAATCTTCAACTGATCCAGCCCAATCACTATCTGTAAACCCAAGTAGTTTCATGGCTGAACTTTTCCTAAAGAACAGACCATACGAAATAGTACCCTGGATGTATCTTAAGAACCTTTTTGCTGCCTTGAAATGATTTTCTGTTGGCATGTGCTTGTATCTTGATAGAATGCTGGTTGCATACATCATGTCTGGCCTTGTGATTGACAAATAAATTAACGAACCAATCAGACTCCTAAAAATTGAAGGATCAACCAATGTTGAGCCATCCTTTGCTTGTAACCTCAGTCCTTGAACTGCTGGAGTACTGATGGCTTTGCAACCAGTTAGAGAAAACTTCTTCAATAACTCTGCTGCATATTTCTTTTGGGAAATGAAAATACCCATCGAAACTTGAGACACTTCCATTCCTAGAAAATAACACATCTGCCCCATATCATTCATTAACTTGCCCTCCATTTTCTTTCTAAAAGCTTCAACAGAACTTGGATTGCTTCCAATGACAAGACTATCATCTACATAAATTGATACAATTAGAATTTCAGCACACACTTGCTTCACATACAGTGTTGCTTCATTTATGCTTCTTTCAAATCCCAACTCTAGCAAGTAGCCATCAATTTTTGCATACCAGGCTCTAGGAGCCTGTTTTAAACCATATAGAGCATTCTTCAACAAATAAACTTTATCAGCAGCACCATTTACTGTGAAACCCTCAGGTTGTTCAATGTAAATTTTCTCATTAAGAGAACTGTTTAGAAATGCCGATTTAACATCAAGTTGATAGACTTTCCAGCCTTTATGAGCAGCAAGAGCAAGCAATAATCTTATTGTATCAAATGGAGCTACAGGAGCAAAAGTTTCAGTGAAGTCAATACCTTGCTGCTGAGAATAACCTTTTACAACTAATCTGGCTTTATATTTGATGATTGAGCTATCAGGATTCATCTTTACTCTGAATACCCATTTTGTACCAATCACTTGTTGATTTTCTGGTCTATCAACAAGTAACCAGGTGTCATTCGTTACTATCATATTAAATGCGTCCTTCATGGCTGCTTTCCATTCTGGAGACTGCAAAGCTTGATTAACTGAGGCTGGTTCAAACACAGCAACATTGCATCTACTATAAATATCTTGCATGTTTCTTGTGCCCCTCACAGCATAATGCTCATCGTCTGAATCCTTCTCAGAAGTTTCACCATGAGCTAGAGGTGCTTTTGCAGCATTGGTGTTTTGGTTAGAGGACTCTTCAGTCATTCTCTCCCAATTCCAAGCATCTTTTTCATTGAACTTCAGACTTCTACTCAGATAAACCTTCTCAGTTATGGGATTTAAAATTCTGTATCCTTTTGAAACAGTGCTATAACCAACAAATACACCAACATTAGCTCTTTGATCCAATTTATCTCTTTTTTCCTCTGGTACATGGGTATAACAAAGGCTGCCGAAGACTTTCAAGTGTGCTACAGATGGTTTAACACCTGTCCATGCTTCATAAGGTGTTTTACCATCAATAGCTTTAGTTGGAAGTCTATTCTGCAAGTATACAGCAGTATTCACTACTTCAGCCCATATTTTCTTTGGCAATTTTTTCTCAAATAGCAAGCACCTTGCCATATTCATGACTGATCTGTTCTTTCTTTCACTTACACCATTTTACTGAGGCGTATAGGTCACTGTGAGTTGATGATGAAAACCTGCCTTTTGAAGGGACTGGAACTGAGAAGAAGTATATTCAGTCCCGTTGTCTGATCTTAAAATTTTAATCATGTGACCACTTTGTTTTTCTGTAGCAGCCTTGAACTTTTGAAGCATAAAAAATACTTCAGATTTGTTTTTGAGGAAATAGACCCAGCAATACCTTGAAAAATCATCAATAAATGATAGAAAATATTTGCTGCCATTATAAGAAGGTGTGCTCGTGGGTCCACATACATCTGTATGAACCAACTGGAGCTTCTCACTTGCTCTCCAGACTTGGTTTACAGGAAATGGAGTTTTGCTCAACTTACCAAGTTGACATGTGCCACAAACATCAGAAATTACATGCAAAGCAGGCAAATCATTGACCATTTTGCCTTTCTCATGCAACTTTAAAGCATCATAATGTATATGACCCAGCCTCTTGTGCCACAAACAAGAGTCAAACTCTATGCAAGCAAAAACTTCAGCTGCATCATTTTTCCAATCAATATTAAAGCTCCTATTGTGCATTTTGACTGATAGAAGCTTTTCGCCAGAAGGATAAATAATTTCACAAAATTTGTTCTTAAATTTAAGTGAAAAATTCTTATCTAACAGCTGCCTAACACTTAATAAATTATGCTTGATCTTAGGCACAAATTAAATGTCATAGATAAGCTTTGTACCTGATAGAGTTTGAACTGATACAACACCTTTGCCTTTGACATCCAACTTTCTCCCATCACCAAGCTTCACTTTGGAAGAATATGTTCTGTCCAAAGTTCTAAAGTTTTTCAAATTAGCTGTC
>CATIWF010039143.1:0-39849 GCA_949630135.1 Balakata baccata | reverse complement strand
TTTCCATGTGAACATTTGCATTTGCTAGCTAGCTTGATCATTTGTAACATTTGCACATTTGTTAGGCCATAGGCCTTTTCTTTTGCTTTTGAACATTTGTTTAGGCCATAGACCTCTTCTTTTGCTTTACAATGCCATTTAGCTAGTCACAACGCCTTTTAAATCCATATGCATATGCATTTTGCAACAATCATTACTTAACATTTGCATTTATATCACATTTGCATATTCAATAATCAATCACTTCATGTAAGAAAAGCATATAACATAACCATGTATTTAAGTCATTCATCACCATTTGATATCATATTCATACCATAACAATCATGTAATTCATATGGCCGCCAGTCAAATCACATTGCACATAGCACGTAATAATCACATTACACGTAACACGTACCAAAAAAATCATTCGATAATTAAACTCACCTTTTCTTTTACTAATAAGCCTCTATCTTACTGTCTTTCACTTCCTTAAGGCTCTCCAATATGCTGTGGACCTAATTGAATGTATAGTTGGTCAATTGGTAGCTAAATAAACTTAATGAAACTTAAAATAATTGAAATATGCATTTTAAAGACCAATAACTAGGGTTTGGTCTAATGGCAGTGTGACCTTCATCTGTTCATTAGCTTATAACTTTTTCTATACTAGTCCAATTTGTATGATTCTTGTTTCTAATTAAAGCTAATATGTAGAAATACCACATATCTTTCAGAAAAATTGGGCCATTATGGAATATTTATGAAATTTATAATCATGTTCTGTTCTCTGCCCTGTTTTTGACCTTAGGCAGTTTTGGGACACTAACTTTGCTTCTTCATATCATAGAACGTGTAAGTTATATTTGCATGACACCTTTCATTAATATAGATATGTTAAAATGGAACATTTTTCATGTTGACAACTTTTGTCCATTCTACCTCTAAGGTCCTCATATGGTAGGGTAATTGTGACTAGCTAGAAACAGGGCAGGCATTTGGACCAGTCTAACTTGTGAAGGCTATAACTCACACCATACATAACATATTGAGGTGACATTTATGCCAATATTTAGCTACAATATGTAGCTATAACTTTCATGTTTTAACCATTTACAAATTATGTCTATACAGAGCTCAAAATTGGCAAACAACTGACTGGACCTACACAGGACACTAAGCAGGCAGCTCAAATGTGGAACAGGCATGACTCTCTTGCCCATAACTCCATATATGCCCATCATCGGGTCCTAAAATTTGGTATACCACTATATAACACATATACCTACAACTTTTAGTTTTTAGATTCCTCAAATAATGATTCTATCATATAGAAATATAATCAAAATAGAAAGTGATTCAGCTAGGTTCCTCAATGGAACCAGTTCTAGTCTGATGCCTATATCTTTTCACAGATACCAAATCATGCAAAACTAGTCATATATCCATGAACCTAAGACATCAATATACAACTTTTATGTTTTGTGTTTCTCAAAAATCAGTTTCTATCATGAAGAAAACGAAGCAACAACTGACTATTGCCAAAACAGAATTTTAGAAGTGATATAGTCACTTTACTACCTAAACCATGATCTAACAACATTCAAATCATGATTATCAATAAAGAAAGTGATGAATAACTCACCTGTGACCAGTTATGGTGGAGTTTAAGGAAGAAATTTGGAAGAAAAATGAAGAAGAGAAGAAGAAATGGCAGCTGGATGAAAAATGGTCAATTCTGCCTTTGTTCTCCAAAGTTGCCGACTTACTTTTGCTTCTTTTTTTTTTTACTTTTTTTTCTGTTATTATTTTTAGATAATTTAAATAAATAATAATTAATTAATTATTATTATTATTATTATTTTCTCTATATATTTACATGTACCTAATACCAAAAATACTATCTAGTCAAATTGTCTACTTTAATTTCACTATGTCAATTTTCATTTATTTTAAAGTTAATCATTTTATTTAATTTTATTTTTAATATCTTGTGTCTTTATTTAAATTATAGCTAGACACGTATGACTTGCTCCTACTGCGATAAACCGACTCGTGGCAAGTTTACCTCGTGAGCACGTCTAACTAAAATCTCTATGTATGCATGTGTTTCATATGAATGACATATATAAAATGAATATATCCAAATGGAATGCATGTAATAATGTATGTGGGAAAGTCGATGATGTTACACTACTAATTTCTTCTAGATTTGCTTGGATTAGAAATGATTTTATTGATGGGAGGTGACTTGATTGTCAGTGAAGGGATTGAGAACAGGTTTGTTTGCAGTAATTCAGGGTTGAGGTTAAGAGAGAAATCAATTGGGTCTTATGAATGCCATTGTGGTAGTAGGGTTGGCCATTGTTTTAGCTAGGCTTAAGCAAGGGAAGAAATTGTGTAAGTGATGAAATGTGAAATAAGGGGAAAAAAAGAATAGAAAAGACAGAGAAGAAAGATCTATAGTTCACCTATTTGCCAATTCCTTTGTTAATTAGCTCTTGAATGGAGAATCCCTATCAGAGAGACGAATCACAAATGAGAAGAACCTCCATGCCCAGTTCGAAGTATGGAGAGTGAAATAAGGGATGAGAGAGAAATGAGTGAAAAGAAGTGATGGCCAATTAGTACAAATTATTTTTTATATATATTTTTCTTTAATAAATAAATTATGGACTAAAACTTTATATGGGTAAAATATTCACACTTTTGCCACAATTTTATTTATCTTTATGTAACACCTTTTGTCTTTATGTAACACCCCTCAATATAACTCGAATTTCCTCTAATCATATAGAAGGATATTACGATGCATGAGACTCAACACCTGCTCAATTAAAAACTTTTTCCAATATCATGGCCATGATAACTTAAAACTGAAAATCAAATGCTATGTATGAAAAATTAAACTTTACTTTACAATCCTTGAAACCCTTAAGCTACACCAACTCAAAATAATACAAACATAAAACTTTTATTACACTCAAACCATGAACATGAAATATATATGTATCATCATCCTCCTAGTGCCAACTTGACCTTTGACCACTTAGGCTTTGTCTTCTCGTCAACTCTAGCTCGTACCTCAAACCTGCATATGAGAAAAAACCACACGCACGCTTAGCATCATATGGAAGCTTTTAAACTAAGCTATATATATATATAGCTGAACAAAAGGTCATATTACTCAAAATGGATGATGAGCCTACTACTTGAAGAAGTTTGAAAAGTTTAGAATATGACTAATGGCTATAAGCCATAAGTCAAATATGAATTCTATGTTTGAAAACCAAGTATGGACTTTGGTTAACTCATCTAAAAGAATAAAACCTATTGGATGCAAGCAGGTTTTCAAGATAAAGACTGATATAAAAGGTAACATAGTTACCAATAAAGGTAAGGTTGGTAGTTAAAAGATATTGTCAAATACAAAGGTTGACTATGATGAGACCTTTTCTCCATATGTTATGCTCAAATCCATAATATTAATCCTAGCCATTGTTACTCATTAAGATAAGATTTAACAAGTGGATATGAAGACAATCCATTGAGGAGATATAACCTAGGATGTGTACATGACACAACCTAAGGGATTCACATCCAATGATGGTGAAATGGAAAGCAAATTGCAAAAATCCATTTACAGATTGATGCAAGCATCCGAGAGTTGGAACATTCAAATTAATGAGGTAATCAAAGAGTTTGTTTTCTATGAAAATGTGGATGAACCTTGTGTTTACAAGAAAGTTAGTAGGAGTGTTGTCGTATTTCTAATGAAGTATGTGTATGACATACTGGTTGTAGGAAATGATGTCTCAATTCTTAAATTAGTCAATTTGTTAGTCTCAAAATTTTTCTCCAAGAAAGACTTTTAAAAATGACCTATCAGAAGGGGATTAAGATCTGTATATAGAGATAGATCTAAGAGGTTTTTTTAGTCTTCTTAGTCTACATAACTAAGATGCTAAAGAGATTTAGTATGGAACAGTTCAAGATAGAATTTATTCCTATGATTGATAAGATTACCCTCTCTAAGTCTATATGTCCAAAGACATAAGACAAATGGATTGGCATGGATGGGACTCCATAAGCTTTCACTATTGGATTTTTTATAGGTTATGTTATGTACTAGGCCTAATGAATCTTATTCTCTAAGTGTTATGAGCAGATATCAATTTGATCCTGTAAGGAATTTTAGGTGGCTATCAAGAACATCCTTAAATACTTGATAAGGATTAAGGATGTATTATTGATTTAAAGAGATAGTAAGCTTAAGGTAAGCATGTTTATAGATGCTAGCATCCAATTTGACAAGGATAACCAAAATCCTAGTCGGACTATATTTTTATGTTGAATGATTATGTTGCCATTTGGAAGAGTTCTAAACAGATGATGACTACAAATTCCACAACTGAAAATATATTACAACTTCTAGATATTCGATGGTAGTTAAGTAGCCAACAAAGGATTCACCACTCCTGCTAGAAGGAGAATATATCTATGGCATCTTGTCAAGATCATTACTCTAGAATCTGTAGCTAAAATGGATATGTCTTGAAGATAGTCATCGAAGACATATCTTATTAAAAAAAATGAGTCTTAAGGATAAGATCTAACATCATTTGGACTAAATATGACATAGTCAGTCTAGTGGGAGTTGACACACAATCTAAGCTCTAAACCAAGTGGGGTATAGTGAGGGTGAAAGGATATATTACATGGATTTTTGTCTATGGAGGAATTTATAGTCAGACCACTGACTTTCCAATCAATTAGAGGTCATGATGTGTTGCTATATACTACTCATGATCAGCTCAAGATCAAGTATTGATCTAAGTGGCCAATATAATCGGGAACCTAATAGATCACATGCATTGAAGGTCTACAGAAGAAGTGAAATGGGTTTTTGGATCAAATTTAAAATCAAGAGAAAAAAACCAAGCAAACCAAATTCGCGAGCACGAATTGTTTTGCAATCGTGAAATGTACTATCATAAGAGCATTAGTGTTGCAAGAGGGAATGTCCAACTTGTGATTGGGAAAGCTTACTAGACTGATATTGCACAAGTTTCCGACTGGAAAAGGTGTTTCTAGAGCTAGAACACTCGAATGAATGTAATTCGCGATCGTGAATTAGGACGATTTGAGAAACATAATTAGATTAGGAGTCTCAAATGTGGAATTCCACCAACCCCACTTAAGACCAAAATACCTAACCTATAAATAATCTATTCAAAGACTGCTTTTGGGGCTGCCAACTACTGATTGATTGAGAATCAATTCTCTCTTCTTTCTTAAAGAACAACTAACCTAGCTAGCACTTAGTTGATTGTTCAAGCCTTCTCCTAGGTGGTTTTCTTCCAATACCTTCACATGAATTACTATTAAAGGCAATCATTGCTTGGATTGTTGTAGTTTGCTACAACCCCGCAAGAAGGATTCGAAGAAACAATTTACAAATCGAAAGGTAATCATCTTCAAACCTTGTATAGCTAATTGATTGTAATAATATAGGGCAATTCATGGTTTGGGTTTGTAAAGGTAATTCGCGATCGTGAATTAGGACAATTTGAGAAATCTAATTAGATTAGGAGTCTCAAATGTGGGATTCCACCAACCCCACTTAAGACCAAAATACCTAACCTATAAATAATCTATTCAGAGACTGTTTTTGGGGCTGCCAACTACTGATTGATTGAGAATCAATTCTCTCTTCTTTCTTAAAGAACAACCAACCTAGCTAGCACTTAGTTGATTGTTCAAGCCATCTCCTAGGTGATTTTCTTCCAATACCTTCACATGGATTACTATTAAAGGCGATCATTGATTGGATTGTTGTAGTTTGCTACAACCCCGCAAAAAGGATTCGAAGAAACAAATTACAAATCGAAAGGTAATCATTTTCAAACCTTGTATGGCTAATTGATTGTAATAATATAGGGCAATTCATGGTTTGGATTTGTAAATAAATTTTAAATTCTACTACTTTTGATTTATGTGATATATCTCCAAAATCCAACTAATGCCTATATTGACTGGTTCAAAAATGATCAGATGTTACTGTTGTGGATTTTCTCCTCCTTTTCCAAAGAGGTTTTCTCCTATGTAATTAGTATGTCTACTTTGGCTGAGATTAGGCATATTCTTGCCGATGCTTTCGGATCAGTTTTTGAAAATAAGCAACTTCAATTACGTATTGATCTTCGGGAATTTAAGCGTAATGATCGTAGTGTATCACAATATCTTTAAAAGTTAAAGACACTAGCTGATGAGTTATCCGCTGCAAGAAGACCTCTTTCTCCTTTTGAGTTTCTCACCATCATGTATAGGAACATTGGATAGGAATTTCATGACATTATCACAGCTCTAAATTTGCAACTGGAACCAATTCCTTTTCACGAGTTGCATGGTCAATTAATGGCACACGAAATACTCCTTAAGAGCATACAGGAAGCTCCTCTTGTCAATCATGTTTAGGCCTCTTCAAATCCACTAGCTTCTAAGTCCAACAATGATCAGTGCCATAACAACAATTCCTCTAAATCTAATCGTCGCAACAACAATAATCCACGTCAGATTTGTTGCAAGACTATTCACTTGGTAGATTGGTGTCGACAGCATTGCAAAGGTCATTCCACCAATAAATATTCAGCCCCCAATTACTATCCATGGCCATAATATTCCCAAGCACATTTGGCTTAATAACCAGACCCTTGCCAACCTTTAGCAGTCAATATGGCGTATTCACTAGGTCCCCATCATTCCCAGGCAGCTTTGCCATGGTTCCTAGATAAAGGAGCTTCACATCATGTGATTCCAGATCTTCCCAATCTCAATATCAACTCTGATTATTCAGGTAACCAGCAGCTCTACATAGCCAATGGCCAAGGTTTGACAATTAAAAACATTTGTTCGTCTACTAGTTCTTTTTTCTCTAGACCATTGATTTTAATAATGTTACACATGTTCCTCAATTTACAAAATAATTACTTTTTGGTCAACAATTCACTAGAGATAATCATTGTTTCTTTGAATGTTGCCCCATTTTTTTCTTGTTAAGGATCATGTGACAAAGAAAGTTCTCCTTCATGTCTAGAGTGAGAATAGACCATACAAGTTGTGTGCTTCTTCCGCCCCACAAACCAGTCTTAATGAGTCAATTCCATTCTTGTTTTGCAAGCTCATCTCAGCCATGTCAATTTGACTCATACAAATAAAATTATTTCTAGTTTTCAACTGCCATGTAATTCGAATTCAATTGATTTAACTTTAAATGTTCTGCTTGTTTCCATGGCAAACTTTCCAAGTTTCCTTTGCCATCCATTTTAAATTCAAGCACTCAACCTTTGCAATTATTTATTTATTTATTTTGACATTTAGGGACCTTCTCCCCATCTTTCTCACTTTGGGCATCGCTACTTTGTTGTGTTTGTTGATGACTATACATGGTATACTTGGTTTTACCCTTTAAAACAACATAGTGATTTGGCTAACATCTTCGTTCAATTTAAAAGGTTGGTAGAAAACCAATTTGACACCAAAATTAAGGCATTACAATCAGATTGGGGAGGGAAATATCACAAGTTAAATTCTTTTCTAAATCAACATGGCATTGCCCATAGGTTAGCTTATCCCCACACTCATGAACAGAATGGAGTAACTGAGCAAAAAATCTGCCATATTATGGACACTGAGTTATCAATGTTGTCACATGCAAAAGTCCCTCTTAAATTTTGGGTTCATGCCTTTGATAATGCAACATTAATCATTAATTCTCTTCCCGCACCTGTGTTGCAAAATCAGTCTCCCTACTATTGTTTATTTCGACAACGTCCCAAATATGGTGAGTTTCGAATTTTTGGATGCCTTGTGTACCCATTACTGCATCCCTACAATAAGTTAAAATTTAACTTTAAGACCAATCCTTATGTCAATTTGGGTCCCTCTCCTAGTCATTTTGGTTAGAGATGTTTTGATATACAGAACAATAAACTTTATATCATTCGTTTTCTCAAGTTTGATGAAAATTCTTTTCCCTTTTCAAGTTATTCACACTTGCATGACTCTATCCTCTTTCATCTGGAGATTGTTATCATCAAGTTGTAAGGGATCTTCAGTATATTACTCTCACTCGACCCGACATTGCCTTTTCAATTAATAAGCTTTGTCAATTCATTAACCATCTCACCACATTTCATTGGGCAACTGTGAAATGTTTGCTTCGCTATTTAAAAGGGTACAGAAACACATGGACTTAAGCTTATTAAATCTCCTAAAATGAGTCTTGTTTGCTTTCTGGATAGTTATTGAGGTGGCTACCAGGATATTTTTTAGTTTAGTGTGATTTGAAAAACTATTTACCTCTTTGGTATAGTTTTTAAATAAATTTCATTTTTTTGTGTAGTAAAACTTTTGGTGCGCCACCAGCTTTGTGTGCTAGCCATGTGGCTAGCGCACTACTCGGTACACTACTTCAAGTGGTGCACTATGCTAGGGTTTGCTAAAATTTTTCCAACTTTTTTTATTATTATTATTATTATTATTATTATTCCATCACAATTTTTTATATATATTTTTCATCATTAAACAAAAAAATACTCTTGTAATATTTTATTATTTATTTGTAAGAAATTATTATATCTAATGTAAATAAATATTATTTATATTAATTAATATTTTAATTAATTATCTCAAATTTTTAATTCAATTTATAAATTTTATTTATTCATTAAATAATAGTTAACAATTTTTCGGTACATAACTAGTAACTAATTAACAATTTAATTATTATTAATTTTTTCTATAAAATTAATTATTATTATCAACAAAAAATTAATTATTATTAATTTTTTAAACAATAATAGTATACTTACGCTACAATCTAAAAATTAACAAACATATGCATGCATGAAAAGAAAACATAATGAATAGTTAAAAAAAACAATTAGTTCAGTGTGCCACTTGAAGTGGCGCACTGAAACTAATTAATGTCAAAGTATTATTTATCTATAATTTTTTCCTACAAAATTAATTTTTATTATCAACAAAAAGTTAATTATTATTAATTTTTAAACAATAAGAGTATACTTAGCTACAATCTAAAAATTAACAAACACATACATGCATGAAAAAAAAAACATAATGAATAGTTAAAAAAATTGCAGTTAAGTGTGCTACAAATTTTATTTATTCATTAAATAGTAGTTCACAATTTTTCGGTACATAACTAATTAACAATTTAATTATATTATAATAAACTTTTTATATAATAACTCTTAACTACAAGCAAATGTCAAATTATTATTTATCTATAATTTTTTTCTATAAAATTAATTATTATTATCAAACAAAAAATTAATTATTATTAATTTTTAAACAATATAAAAATTAACAAAATTAACAAAAAAAATTTGTGTTTCAGTACACCAATCCTGAGTAGTGCACCACTCAAAGTGGCGCACTATCAATCTGCCACCCCAAAATAGAAAATACATTCCAAACAATACCAAACTAGAAATTTGTTTTAAAAAATCCACCAAATATGGAAATAATTTTCCAAATGACATCAAACTAAGAAATATCTCGTGGCTACCCCGATGACCGTCACTCCACTAGTTGCTATGGCATTTTTCTGGGTCGAAATCTTAATTCTGGGAACTCCAAGAAGTAGCCTACAATAGCAAGGTCATCCCCGGAAGGGCAATGGTGGAGCTAGGTACCCTAATTTAGGGGGACTAAATTTTATATACTAAATTTTTTTCATAATATATTAATATATAATTCAATTAAATTATTGACACATAAATAAATGATAAATATTATCCATTAAAAAATATAATATTAAATTCAATAACTGTCAAGATATAAAAATATTTTAAAAATTACAAATAAAACTATATAAAAATATAACCAAAGTTCATAATTTTCTTAAATGAGTATTCATATTTTGAAAAAGTTGTACAATTAATTCATTTTCAATGTTGCTAAAACATCATTTTCAATGTATATAATCAAACAGTCATTCATCCAACCATCTCTCCATCTGATTACGTAAACGACTTTTTACAAATTTTATTACAGAAAATGTCATTTCCACAGTGACAGTAGCAATAGGTAAGACAAATGTTAATTTCATAAGTAAATAGATAAATAGATACACAATATATCTTATTGTCTCAACTAATTTCTTAGCTAGACTTACAATATCTTTCAAGTTTACAAAATCACTACTAGAGTGCATGTCAATGAGATAAATTTCAAGTTGATTATCAAGTATCATCAATCATCAAGTCAACTTGAAAAAAATCATATGAATAAAATTGAGTAAAGTGAATCGACTTTTGCTTATTAAAAACTATAAAAGAGTTATCAGAACTAAAACACGTCATGCAAAGCAGTAATTCAGTAGTTACATCAGACAATCGATCATTAAACTCTTGTAATTGCATATTCACAATACTATAAAACAAATCAATTTTATAGTAATGTAAATTTGTTACTATTAGAGCTATGCATTGTGACATTCCTTTGAACATATAAACATTATTTATATCGGAAATATTAATATTTTGTTTGGTACAAAATGATAACTTCTTCTAACAAAAAGTCTCAACTTTCATCTCTCATTAATTACAATCGATATTTACAAATTTTCAATTGAGTCACAATATTTACAATATCTTAATTCTTTTTCTGCAACATTAATGATAGCTCATTTTATACTCTCAATATATTTTTCATCAAATGAAAAATTGAAAGTTTGCACCAAATCTAAAATCCTATTAGCTTCAGACTTTTGGTTTAAAGTGGTACAATTTTTCACAATGTATTCTAAAACATCAAGAATAGCAGAAAAATTTTAAAATTAAATTTATCAATATGCCATAATGTGAACTCCAATGAGTATCATCTGACCTTTTAAACCCAATTTCTTGATTTAGACCTCACCCCACTAAGAATTTCATTATTTTTAAATACTTCTCTAACTTGAGTCATTCTTTTTTCTCGAAACATATCATGACGTTTATATGAACCCCCAACAATACTCAATACAATAGAAATCAAACTAAGTAATGATGCAACTTGAATAGTTTAACTAATTAAATGTTTGTCATTAAAAATTGAAATTTTATTAGTTTAAAGTGTGTGTGTATATATATATTTCATTTATTTATTAACTCATCTAAATCCATGTTTTAGCATCACATAATTGCCCCCTAACTTATTTTTTTTGGGGAGGCAAATATTAAAATAATATAAATTTATATATTTTAAAAATTAGCCCTCCTCTTGAAAGTATGTGGCTCCACCACTGCTGAAGGGGAATATAAGGCTTTGGCGAATTCAACAGCAGAGGCACTTTGGGTTCGGTCTTTACTTCATGAATTAGGTTTCTCTCCACCAAAGCCTATTACAATTTGTTGTGACAACCTTAGGGCAGTCTACCTCTCATCCAATCCCATTTCCCATGCTTGGACAAACCATGTCGAATTGGACTACCATTTTATTTGGGAACGTGTAGCTTCCAAGGAATTCCATGTTCGGTTCTTATCCTCTAAAGACTAGGTTGCTGATCTTTTAACCAAGCTGCTGGAAAAACGTTAGATTGCAATAAAAAGATAAAAAGAAAATTACTATTTATTCTTTAAAGTTTGACCTATTGTACTAGTTCCCCTGCAATTTTGATTTATTATACCATTACTCTGTAAAGTTTAACACTAAGCAAAAGTGAATATGTTTCTAACTAACAATAAATACTTTAAAATTTAATAGAAAGATAACACAGTTTAATCGAGATAAAATGGAGGGATAAATCGTATAATTTTTTAACATCAAAGAATATTAGTATAATATGTCAAACTTTAAAGATAAATAATATTTTTCTCTTTAATTTTTTTTTCCACCATAGGAACAAAATGACAGGGCATTTGCTCCTACTGGAGTTTCCTAATCATCGAACTCTATATTATTATACTCGTTTGCAGTCTTCTACAATTTTTTTCATTTTGCAGCTCCCCTAGTCTTACTCTTACTTTGCTGCTAAGAATCTCCTGGTTGTGAAGACATGATGTCCTACAATATAAGCAACCTAAAAAAATCATTTGGTATAATCTATTACAAAATCATTTTATTTGAATGAGAAATAAGAAGAATGTAACAAATAATAGTTAATTATTATTATAAATCACATTAATCATACTACAAATAAAAAATATATCATTATTATAAACTACATTAATCATACTATAAATAAACCACATTAATTAATAAGTAGTAGTTAATTATTATTATAATCCATGTTAATCATACTACAAATAAAAAAACATACAATTATTATAAACCACATTAATCATACTACAAATAAACCACATTAATTAACAAGTAGTAGTTAATTATTATTATTATTATTATTAATCACATTAATCATACTACAAATAAAAAAAAAACATACCATGGAGATATTTAGATGAATTATTGGCGATTTTCGATCCATAACCCTTCAGTATGATCAACACGCATATAATTTATATCTAAAATCTCTTCGCCAACTGTTATGTGTAACTCAATGGAAAATGGGGGACAATTCAGCTTAGGATGTAGATATATAAATAGTTTTTAATTTCAAGAAAAATTTCGAGGACAATTCAAAACTTACTCCTAATTAGTAAGTCTTGAATGGGTATCTAAGTTTAATAAAAGTTTTTTTTAATCAATACAAGTTTTAGAATGATAACATATGAAATACTTCTTTAAACTTGAAACTCATATCATTATAAACAGTAACATTTTTATATAATTTCTATACATTTTATTCAAGTATAAAAGTAACTAGTATTTAACATTTTCTATATAATAATTGTTTAAACCCTATACTAAATAAAATGAAAAAATATGACAAAAACTAATATGAAATGGGATTAGCTAGCGTACGAGATTTGCAACTATATGACAGAGTAGACAACTAAACTAACAATATTACAAAATAAAGTACAAAATAATTAACCATCAATTAATATGAAAAATCAATTAATTATTCTATTTATAAAACACAAAACTTTAATTTAATTGGATTTGATTGACAAAATACAAATTCAATAAAAAAAACAATGTCGTACAAAACTTTAATTTAATTTTTTCTCTTTTCTATATATGAAATATAAATTAAGAATTAATTTATATGCAAATTATATTTATCATAATATTAGTTAATGTAATTAAAAAGAAAATATTAAATTTGTTAAACATGATAAAATTGATAAATTCACCATTTTACAAATTAAAATTCGGCTAAAAAGATAATAGAGCAACTTAGGTGTGTTTCATCGAAAATCAATGAACTATATTAAATATTGGAAGAATAACTACCAACTTTTCTATTTACAATTTTCAAGCATTTTAATTTTATAATTAAAATTATACTTATACAATGAGACTATATATATATATATATAATAAATTATTAATTTTCGGACATTTTAATTTTACAATTAAAATTATATTTATATAATGAGACTATATATTTATGCAATAATAAATTATTACTTTTTGGTCATTTTAATTTTACAATTAAAATTATACTTATACAATGAGACTATATATATAAAATAAATTATTAATTTTCGGGCATTCCAATTTTACAATTAAAATTATATTTATACAATGAGACTATATATTTATACAATAATAAATTATTAATTTTCGGACATTTTAATTTTACAATTAAAATTATATTTATATAATGAGACTATATATTTATACAATAATAAATTATTACTTTTTGGTCATTTTAATTTTACAATTAAAATTATATTTATACAATGAGACTATATATTTATACAATAATAAATTATTAATTTTCAGCAAATTTAATTTTACAATTAAAATTATATTTATACAATAATAAATTATTATTTTTTGGCCATTTTAATTTTGCATTTAAAATTATATTTATAAAATGAGACTATATATTTATACAATAATAAATTATTAATTGTCGGTCATTTTAATTTTACAATTAAAACTATATATTTATATAATAATAAATTATTAATTTTCGGCCATTTTATTTAGTACAATAAACAAAAGCATCAATAGAGACATGCAAACATGTCCGTGCACACGCCTAAAAGAAGAAGATAAAGAATTGAGACAATAGTGGAGCAAAATCTATTACAAACAAAGAAAAGCATCAATGTAAGATTCATGAAACATTTTCAGCCATAGATATAAAAAAAAAATTTGAACAATACATATCTATCCACCTAGAGAAGAAGTAGAAGATGAAGAAGACAATGGGGAGAAAGAAACTCATCATGCAATCAGTGGGATGACTAAAACAAAGAGGAAAAAACCTTCCATTGCATCGCAAGCCGGTGTTGCATTGGCAACAGTTGAGAGGAGTTTGAAAACTTTTGGAAAAGATGATGAAGTATGACTGGTAGGGAGGATTTTTATTGAGGCAATGACAAACGCTTTTGAGACATTTTTGCACCTGTCACTAAAGCTTTTGTGTCTGTCATTTCAACTTTAGTGTCTATCATTCAAAACGACAGATATTTCTAATCATTTGCGCTTGTCATTTTAAACGACATGCACATTTTCCTATTTATTTACGCATGTATTTTTTATGCCAAACGCATTTACTTTTTTTGTTGCTGCTGTTTTCTTTAACAGTCACAAAAAATATTCTTCAATAGTACTTTTGGTACTAGTGTACATCAAACCATACGAGATAAATAGTAATTATCACTAATCAAATTATCTATCGAGCCATAAAAAAAATTCAACAAAAGACAAACAAATCCATTTTCTGTTTTACATCAAACAATACGTGGAGCAAGTCTCTAGATAGTAGTAAAAGTAAGATGTGCAGGCAGGTTGACTCATCAAATTCCCATTGAAATACGGAAAAAAAAAGGCACTTGAGTTAAAATTTGTTATTTTTTTTCTGAAAATAGTTATTATTTACCACCAATTTTTTTTTATTAGTTTTTCCATAAATAGAGTTTGGTGAAATTAGCGAACAAAACAGTCATAAATTTATATGCCATTAAACATTTATAGCCATAACATAAATAGAAATATTAAATTAACTTTTCCATCAAATAATTTTCAATAAAATAAGTAAAATACAAAACAAATTACCAAACAAGAAACAACAGTATGCATGAAAAGCAATACAAAAAATAATTAAAAATAATTATTTGCAAAAAGTAATAATATAATACAATACAATATAATATGAAAATTAATATTTTCAAACACTTGATTAAGCAAGAATTACTTTAGTATTCTATAAATTATATTTTGAATTTCTAGAAGTTAAAAATAGTGTGCTAAATTTTTTATATTTTGAATGATTTTTATGTTGTTATTTTTATCATTGTTTTAAGTTAATTTTTGTTGAATTTTTATGATATTTTATTTTTTTATTTTGTTTATTCATTATTTATCAAACCAACCAAACTGATTTTCTAAACCGAATCCATATAGAATTAGTTTGGATATTTTTAATAATGCTTAATTTGGTTAAAAATTGAAGTTTTTGAAAATCTACTTTAATGGTGTGGTTATAAATTTTTAATTTAAACCAACCAAATAAAACTATGAACATCTTTATTAAGAGTCGTGATTACTAAATTAGTATCATTAGTAATAAATTTTGTAGATCTTATATGATAAAAAGAAGTCATGAATTTAGTGCACAAATTAATTAAAAATTAAATATAATATTTGATTCGGTAGATAATTTCTAATATATTAAAATATTGTTTAATTATAAAAAATATAATATATCATAAAATAATTATAAAGTCTTGGAAAAAATTTCATAAACTACCTATTTTCAACTTTTTATTTCAAAAATTATGTGATTTTTTTTTTCATTTTTACCGAATATCTTTTTAATTTTACCAAATGTCTTTTCAAAAATACTTTCAAGTCTCGCTGCTACTACTACTCTTTAGTTTTCACGTTTCACACCTGGATACTTTCTCTTGCCTTTTTTTTTTTGGAACAAAATTTGAATTCTCTACTCACAAACTGTGACTCCAACTTTACAAGTTCAACTGTAGGATCAAGTTTTGCAAAATTGAATTCTCTCCTTTGCTAATTTGCTATGGACCGCACTTTACTGCAAATCATGCAATTCTCAGCTTCTGTCAACTCTTTGCTGATTCATTTCCTTTTATATTCTACAATAAGCTGTAGGTTCTTCGGATTGTACATCTGAGTCTGGTTTTGGTGAACTACCTTCTAGTGTTGAGTTGGTAGGTGGACTCGAGAGTGATTTTCTCAATTGTAACTTTTGACTTGAGGGTTGGCATCAAATCGACTACAGTACAAAGAGACCATCTTCATAAGTAATTCATTAATGCAATTTTTTGATACTTTTCTTTGACGAAAGCATAATCGATTTTTAAATTGAATTGAACTATAAATCTCAATAAAAAGTAAATATTTCAAAAAAAAAAATTTTTGACCGAAACATACAAATATATTTTAAACGATATACAAATACGTTTTGTATATTAATCTTAAATATTTATCCATAATTTTTATAAATCATATTTTGTAACTTTTATGGATAATATCATTTGTCAATATCATTCAGTGATTTTTAGAATAAAATGGAAAAATAAAAAGTTAGGACAAATCTTTTAGAATTGAGTTCACCAAAATTACAAATTAAGCAAAAAAAAAAAACCAAAAGATTGAGTTATCTTTAATGAGGCTCATTTGCTAATCAAGATGTATAATCACCAAATATTATTTTTCTCTATTTTTCTTCTCGAGAACAAGAGGATTTTTTTTTTCTTTTTCTCTCTTCTTTCTTTCTATTTTTTCTTTTCCCTTTTCTTTCTTTTTTCCTCACCTTTCTTCTCACCCTTGCTTCACCCATTGCTTCACATTATTTTGGGGTTATTTGACAACTAACATATCTTAACCCTAAAGATAAATATTAGTTGTTGTTATCCAATTATGACCAAACAAGTGCCAAAATACATTAATGTTAATTGCATGGTGGCAAGGTATTAAAGGTTTAATGCATAAGATACATATAATTTATATTATCCAGTCATAGCTTAGCAAGAGGCAAAAATACATTAGTTGCACATTAATGCAAAGTAGCACATAAATATAAAAGGAAGATGGAAGAATTAATGCCACATTAACCATGATAATTACTTTAATATACCATAGTGGTCAATTTAATTAACAACTTAATTAAATTATGATAATTTTAATTAAAATTATATAAAAGAAATAGTTAAAATTAATCAATATTAATTTTAACTCAAATAATATAAGTAATCATTTCTAATTTAATTCTCAATTAAATTAATTCCCACATGATAAATATTGACTAGCCAAACAAATTAATTTGGGTGTGACTTAAAATATCATATATTTTATCAGAATGAAAATATAATATTAACTCTTTAATATTATATAGGATATTATTTATGAATTCTTCATATACCTGGATACATTAAATATCATTCAAAAATTCTCCTTTTAATTTCCGATAAAATATCAAATATCAATTTGACTTCTAAATCATAATATTAATTCTTGTCGTTATGATCTTGATATTGATTAAGGTCACAGCGTGTCAAACTGTATTGATCAATATACTATGAGTGATAATTTACGTTCTAATTAAAATAAAACTTATTATTATTAGTCTAACTAATAATATCAAGTTTATATCGAATAAGTCATATTTCTCCTATGTATGAATTTATTTTATCAAAACCAAAATATCAAATTCAATAGGATCTTGCCCTGGTGTTGTAGGATAACAAATCCTACTATTGGTAATTTCATGTCTCACTATATGACTAACTGTGATGACTACGAACCAGATTACCAAATATGGATAGCCTAATACAAGGCAAGAGTACATCCACAGTCACTCATGAAAAAATAGTCTGCACATCTCAAGTCAAAGGATTTCTAATCATAAAAGACTCATATATTATGACAAAGATAATAACTGTTGACATCGAACACTACATGTACAGTTATTAAGCGTTATTGTTCGGTACTATTAAATCTTTAAGAACTCACTAGTTTATTTATATATTATTATATCATATAAAATGAGATTTCTTCTCAAAATAAACCATATGATAACTTAAAAACTCAATGAATACTCAATTCATTGTCATTTTTCTAGTTATGAACATTTTTAAGATTATATTTTACCATAAGTATTTATCTCATTATTATCAACAACTTGATAATAAATTATCTATGGATAACCAATGGGTTATATATTTCATAGTATAAAAGAACTACTGCATTCATAATATAATCAACAACTTAAATATTTTATTTATTATGAATGTGAAATATACACGTGTCCATTATGATACAATATTTAATATATAAAAAGAAATGAACGCATTAGAGAACATACACCACTGAAAATACTCTTCCCATTTTCTCCGAAGAATTTAAAATTCAAATTTCTTATTATTGTAATTATTTGATGCCCTTTTCTTCTTTATTTGGGAAATTCTTGATTTGTTCTTTATCCCAATTAATGGTGTTTTGCATTGCCTTGCTTTGAAGTAAATGAAAATCCTCATATCTTTCTGTGATTGATCAAGCTTTAGGTGTAAAGAAAGATGTTACAGGCAGTATGAATTTTCAAAACAAGTCAATTTCTTCTTGGTAAATTTATGGTAAATCTCTAGTACAGTTTGAGTAATTCAAACGTTCACTAATCTAAAGTAAATATTGGGTAGATATCAATTAAACATTGGATAAATCTTGTAAATATTAGAGAACTCTAATTTTCACTAATTTTCTAGTAAAAATTAGATAAATTTTTAATAAATTTTAGATAAATTTTTAATAAATCATGGATAGATCTCTAGTAGTAGACCTTAGGTTTATTTTTTAGTATACTTTGGATTGACTTTTAAGTATACTTTGCAAATTTTGTAATATTTCAAGAGATTTTTGGACATTTTTAAAATTAGGTATTTTTTAATATTTTAGGCTTTTTTTTGTGTCATTTTTAAAAATTTCACTAAAATCTTTTATTGTGCCAAAATGAAAATTTAAAAAATTCAAGTCCGTCACAATAAAATGAAATTTATCTTCTTCGGACTGGATTCAACCTGTTTTAGAGTAATATAGAGGAAATATCCCTGTCAATGACAAAAAAAAAAAAAAAAAATTATTTGGATCCAATAATTTGAAAACTCTAAAATTTTTTTAAGTAATGCACATTCAAATTTAACTTTTATTTCAGAAAAATATCCGCATTATTTTTTTTTTATTTTTACTTAAATGTCTTTTCAATTTTATCAAATATTTTTTCTAAATTACTTTCAAAATTCAAACAGTCCGCCCAAAATTAAAAATCTCTTTCTTCTTCGATGAACACATCATTTACTGTTAGAACTTTTTCGCATTTGTAATAAACAAAGATAACATCAATTACTTGTCCATTAGCACAAAATCAGACGCTTAGAAATAAAAATTTTGATTTTGCATTCTCTATTCTTCTTTTCTTTTTTTTTTCCCAGAAACCAAACAAAAAATTACGAAAAAATGAAGGGGCGAAAAAACTAACAACAAAGAGTAAGAGTGGCAAAAGAGACTGAACAGCATAGAAACTGCAAGAGACAATTTTTACAGCAAGAAAAACGAAATAGAAGTGGAAATAAGAGAATAAAAGCTTACCTCTATTCCTTGAAATAGGTTGACAAAATAGGCAATGTTCTTTTTTCTGAAAGAAAAAGAGGCAATGTTCTTAGGACGACGATTTGGGTAAAAGTTTGGGGTATCATGTGAAGCAAAAGTTTCGTTCTATTTCAGGAAAAAACGACATTTTCCCATAGTTTTGTTCTTTTTGAGAAAAAAATAATATTTTTCTGTCTTTTAAATATAGATATTAAAAATTTCATTTATATGACCTTCATATTATATATACCTTTATTTATTTTTAATTATTATTTAATTAATTTAAAATTATTTATTTTAGCAAATTTTAGGTAAATTTTAAATAGATTTTTAGTAAATTATAGTTAAAAAATTGACTGGATATATGATAAATTTTATATAGATTTTTTGTAAATTTTGAATAGATCTCTAATAGTTGATAAATTTTCGGTAAATATATGATAAATCTCTTATAGATATCTAATAAATATCTAGTATACCTTTAATAGGTCTTCGCCATAGTAGATATATATTAAGTTTTGAATAAATTTTGGATAAATTTCTAATAGTATACCTTGAGTATATTTTTAAATTTAAATATTTTTATAATATTAGGCGTTTTGCCATTTAAAAAAGAATTTTTAAATATATATATTTTTATAATATTTTAAGTACTTTTTTTTTATATTTTTGAAAATTTATTTAAATAAAAAAATAAGCAGGCATGAAGACTGATGGATTCGGACAGGTATCCAGATTCAAAGCCAAGCCTATTTGTAATAGGTAACAGTGGGCCATTGAACCAGTTATACAAATTTAGGCCCAGAAAATTAATTATCCCACAAAGGTACAGCCCGAATGAATCATTTAACACCAAAACCGCAAAAATCCCAGAATTTCCTTGAATAGGGTTTCTCTACTAATCCCCAATTTTCCCTTTGTAACAGAGAGAATCAGATAGACAGGAGGCGATTAGGTAACCTTTTCTTATTTTTACTTTGCTCTTTGATTTCTATTCACTATACTCGTCTTCGTTTTTTGGTTCCATCTGAGAGGGAACGAAAATTTCTTACAGAAAAGATTTTATGTGAGAGAGATGGCTGGAAAGGAAGAAAATAGAATTTTCGTCGGAGGTTTGTCTTGGGACGTCACTGAACGACAGCTCGAGAATGCGTTTTACCGTTACGGCAAAATTGTTGAGTGTCAGGTACTCGCTCTCTCTGTTCTATTTTCGTTTGGTTGTTAAGTAAATAAGACAAATGTTAGGGAAAATATTCTTTTATATATTTTCAGTATTTCGAAGAGGGATATATATATATGGAAAAAATTGTTCCTGTTTTTTAGTTTTCAATTTTTCGACATATTTTTGAGTTTTGATTTTTTTTTTTTTAATATTTCCAAGCATTAATCGATGTAATGGTTTTAATTATTTCCCTGCACGAGATAGATAAGCTGTATTTAAATTCTATTGAGGTTTTCCTCACGTTTTCTGCTATATGTTTTGCCTTTTTATTTCGTTTATTCTTTTTGGTGTTATACTGTTATTAATTTGCCTTGCTTTTTTCTTTTTTTCTTGGGCTTGCTGGTACTGATCTTTTGAGATGCTGTACGATTAGAGATGCTGTAGCTGTACGTTTAGAGATGTGTATGGTCAGACTGAATCAGATTGCTTTAGAGATGCTATACTTGTTAGAGATATGTTTGGTCAGACTGGTTCAATCAGATTGCTCAAGACCAATCTCATTTTGTTGATTAGATGAATATTGGACGGATAGTTTACTGATATACTGGTGGCATTTGCATGGTAGATTATATGGTTTGCAAAGGACAGTTGAAGTTAAACAGCTGATTTTGTGCTTATTTTGTTGTCTGGGAAAGCTTTATAGTTTGAGGAAACATCAGTACCCGTTGGTTCCAGAAGAAAAATCCTGTTCATATACAAGAATGAGCATGTGCAATGAGGGAAACTTTTGGGTTATAGTTTGGTTCGGAGGATATCTGTATTGCTGAGTTGGCGAAAAATTATCAAATCCCTTACATGAGAGCACTTTCCTTTTTTCTTAAGTGGCCTTTCTCTGGATTTTGTGCTAGGTGAATAAACATACCAATGAAGCTCTGAATGGATGTGAAATTTTCTGAGCTGGACAGTTGCCCTATTGTTTGTTGGTTTGGGCCTGTCAATAGGGATTTGTTTTAATATGTTTTCCTTCTTTGTGGATCATTATGGTTATATATCACCGAGAGACTATCTCCTTATCCTTTAGCATGAGGATTTTCCTTGCAATTATTCTGTTATTTCATTCGCTTCCGTGTTTTTCATGTCTCTGGTAACCAAATTCTTCATGCCTGACACTCAATCTATTTAGCAAAGTATAAATATATACATTAACTTTTGATTTTGAGGCAATTTTTGGTGAAATTCTGTTTATGAGTTTCCCAGGGTTATGAGGGATAATTCAATACATGATGCATGATGTTATGAGTTACGAATACAGTTGTCTGATTGTGCAAGGAGGTGGATCCACATAACATGCCAGTGTTGTGGACCAACCAAAGATATCCAAGTAACCTGCATGTCATCCTTGTACATTGTTAAATTTGGACTGGTTTGAGCTTAACTTATTTGTTATAACAAGATCTCTTTGCTGGATTTATCAACTGAATGGTCTGGATAACTTCCGTTTTGCTTTTGGGCTCAGACATGGATGGCTGTCATTAGTTAATCCACCATCACATTCTGCATTCTTCATATTAGTCAATTCAGTCGACCAATCTTAATATGTTCTGCTAATTTTTCACATTCACACCTCTTTTGGGAGCTTGGAGCTGTAAACTGCGTCCTATTGCCTTAATGTTCCGGAACTGCATTCTGCATGGCAGAGGATGGATTTAAGACTGTGTCAGCATGCAGATTTGGATACCTTGTAGTTTAAGAGTAATTTGAAATTGACATTGAGAATAATAGCAAGGTGTATCTATTTTGGCTGCTAGAAATGCTCTTCAACTTTTAGTCCGCTGTTTGGATATTTGTTAGTTAGCTGGTGAATATCTTTTGTCTCTCTCCTTCTGTAATTTATTCTTCATTTCACCTGTGGCCTTCCAACTGAAAGACATTAGTACCTGGTAGCACAACTGAATTTTTTTTTCTTTTTTTTCTTTTTTTTTCCTTTTGGGATAAAAAGATTTGGCCTGAGCATGTCTTTGGATTCATGACCGTGTATATATATTATGCATGTCAAGTTTGTTGGTTGGAAGAAATTATCCTGCTTTCATCTTTTCTGAATCTGGAGCTGATTTGTGGATAAACTTTTGTTGATTCCGAAGTGCATGTCTGACTTGAG
Source organism: Balakata baccata (assembly GCA_949630135.1). Taxonomy (NCBI): domain Eukaryota; kingdom Viridiplantae; phylum Streptophyta; class Magnoliopsida; order Malpighiales; family Euphorbiaceae; genus Balakata; species Balakata baccata. The sequence continues at coordinate 16,846 of CATIWF010039143.1, read as the reverse complement.
TCATTTTGTAGTCCTGCCAACTGATGGGCTGCTGAACAAGGAACTGTAATAATGAAAGTATTTCCTTAAGATCTCCAGATTGAAGAAGCATGAGTTGAAGCCTGGTTATGATTTTCTTCTGCACTACTGAAGGATTGAAACCATTGTGGAGTGATTTTTTCGTACATGTTTTAATTTTGTGGATATTGATCTGATGCTAAACTGTGCTCGTGGTAATTTGTGCGAGATTTGATAATCTGAAAGGTAACACGATCATGTTCAGTATTAAGACTAGCACTGGTGATCAGTTATTGTGGGATGCTATACACATTTGATTTTAAGGAGATTGATCTGATATCAACTGTGCTGTGTTGCAATTCGTGCAAGATCCAATAATCTAAAACATTGTCATGTTCAGATAAAGAATAGCATTGAAGGTCAGTTATAGTGGATGACGTTATTATTCCAAGTATAAATTGATTGATTTAAGCTTGATGGGTGCAATATACAGTTCGTTTTGGAACTGTTGTCTCGGTTCTGAGAGAAATAAAGTTCATAAGATGATCTACTTTGTTAGATGTGAGATACAGTTTACAGATTCTTCTATCTTCTTTTTGAACTCTTTGCAATATGAAACACATTGGGATGCTTAGCAATTCCATAATAACAACATGAAAGTAAGTTATCTGCTCATTTCCTTCAATCATCCTCATCTTGATTAATTTTTGGTTTTAGAGCAGATTAACGTTTAGTGTGAATTTTTGTCTTCCCTTCTCCACTTGTTGAAATTTAATGAAGTAGCTTCTGGAAGTAAAATTTCAAACATTGTGTAAGAATAGTTTTGTATATGTTTGCTGCTGCTATAAGTACTTAAATACAAGTGATGAACTTTGTCAGTTGTGTTTTTCTTTCTGTTCCCAAATGTTGCTTGGGATATACATCTCTCTCTGTCTCACTCTCTCTCCTGTGTTGCAAATTGGATTGCATCTGTTCTCTCTGTTTCATTTTAAGTAATTGACCCCCTATTATGTATGTTTTAACACTTGGTAGCTTGATTTTCAGATATACACAAATTCATGTTTTTCTCGTCTAATAATTATGTAAACGGTAAAGTTAAGGTGAAGTATGGCGCTGATGCCTATCTATGTTCCATTTTTTTTTTCTATATTTTCCGGGTAAATGCATCTTTGTGTCATTTATTCACAGCATTAATTCATTCATCTTTGTTTATGCCTAGCTTTGTTATTACATGCATTTGCTTGTTTTCAGGCTTTCCTATTTTTGTGTTTATATAGGTCATGCTGGAAAGAGATACAGGTCGTCCACGTGGATTTGGATTCATCACTTTTGCAGATCGTCGGGCCATGGATGATGCTATCAGGGAGATGCATGGACGGGAGTTTGGTGATCGTATCATCTCAGTAAACAAGGCTCAACCTAAAATGGGGGGAGATGATTTAGATCAAGGCTACAGGGGAGGCTATTCATCATCAGGTGGCAGAGGAGGCTATGGTGGAGACAGACCCCTTGGGCAAGATGAATGTTTCAAGTGTGGGCGACTAGGGCACTGGGCCCGAGACTGCCCATCAGCCGGTGGCCGAGGAGGGGGTGGAGGCCCTTTCTCTTCACGTTCTAGGTTTGGTGGGGCTGGTGATCGTAGCGATCGGTTTGGTGGTGATCGGGATCGATTCATGGATGACCGCTATGATGGGGGACGTTATGGTGATAGGGATCGTTTTGACAATAGAGACAAATACGGGAGCCGTGATCGCTATGCTGGTGACAGGTACTTGAATTTTCTCAAAACATTTTGTTACTGTGGGATCGGACCTTGTGAGCTGTATTTTCATTCTTATTATGGTAACAACAGCCCCTTTCGGTGTTTTAAATAACAATCTGATCATGTTCTAGGCTTCTAATGAAAAAACTGCTCCGGTGGTGAATTTGTAAACCATGCAGATACCCACCAGGCGGAGATCGCTTTGCAACAGATAGATTTGGTAGCTCTGATCGTTTTGCACACAACAGTTATGGAAGAGACAGAGGGTATGATAGAGATGGTGTTGCACGAGGCAATGATAGGTATGGAAATGGAGGGCCTGCACGGAATGACAGAAACTACAGGAACAGATCAGGTCCTTATGAGAGGCCTGGCAGGGGAGGGCACCCACCTTCTTTCGACCGCTTTTAATGTGGTTAATGTTAAGAACTGTAGGTGTATGGCCTAGGCTACATACTTGGTTTATCAACCTGCTTTATGTAGGATGGTACAAAGTTTCCTCCTCAACCTTTAATTTGAACTTACTATGAGCTGTAGGTTTGATGGTTTCAAATTTCTGATTGTTTGCTTTTTTATCTTCTTTTGTATGTTTTCCATTTTGAAGTTAATTATCATTTCTTGTTTGGTTTCAAAATTCTCCTAGTTATTTCTGCAGTTATATGCCATATGATCCGATTTGATTTCGCTTCATTGTTGGAGTGCTGTTGTGTTTGTTATTTTGAATCGTGCAAGGAATTAGAATGCTTTTACTGCAAAATGAAAATATTGTGCAAGTAGAGAATGATCTTTAGCTTTGGTTAATTTGCTGGGTGTATTCAATTAGAATTTTAAAGGATTTTAAAAAATTTTAATATATTTAAAAAGTCAAGTGGTATTTAATGATGGTTTATAAAAATTCTGTAAAAGTCTAGAGGTATTTAATTATAATTTTTAAAAATTTAAAAAAATCTATGAAAATAAAGTAGTGTTTAATTAAGATTTTTAAAAATTTAAAAAAATTTTATAAAAATAAGAAGATATTTAATTAGAATTTATAAAAATTTTATAAAAATTAATATTCAAAAAGTTATTAATTTTTATAAACATTAGACTTTTAAAGGCTTTTTTTTATGTAATTTTATATATATATAAAATATTTGCTGAAATTTTGTATTTTCTTATAAGATTTTAATAGATTTTTTCATAAAGTCGATTAAAGTTGTTAATAAATTTATAAATTTTGTAAAAATTATTAATTTAAAAAAAATTTATAAATATCTTCCAAAGCTGTCTGGAGAATTGTCTTTCTAATGTGTTGACTGCCGGAGGAAGAGATGGGGGAATTCTAGATAGGGTAAACACCCACAAAAAAAAAAAAAAAATTAAAATATCTTATGCGAGCCCTTTTAGAAATGAAATATGACTAAAACTAGTATTGTTTGTATATTACGTGATATTTTTGTGAACACTCGATAAGAAGCATTCTTTCAAAGGAGAAAGGATATATGAAAAAGAAAACTAAGGAAAAAATAAGTTAAATTCATAGAAACATTTAGTTAAAAATGACATTTAAAGTAGTGCAAAATCAAAATTTACTTCAATATCAAGTGAAGAGTATATGTGAAAAATATTAAGGTCCTAAAGAGTATATGAGAGTTTAAGGTTTAACCTAGGCTTCTGTCCACAAATTTTGCTTCCTGTTTTAGTGAAATATTTTTGTGGACTCATCAAGTTCATTTATAACTACTACTCAAACCTGTCATATTAGGGATGAATTTTGTCATATATTATTTGGCCTAAAAATCTCATGAGATTCGTGCCGACCACCTAAGAAATCAAGGGAGATATTATGTGCTAAAAATTAACACAGAACGACTTAATTATATTCAGTAAGCGAGGAAGGATGCTTAGGCTTGAAACAAGTAGTGAGGATAAGGCTTTTTAGAAGGACTAGTTTTTCATGACGTGTTTTCCACGTGATTATTAAATATTGAACTCGTTATTAATTACTATTTTATATTTATATAATTTTTTTATTAATTTATTCCATCTTATTATAATATTTTATCTCAAATTTTATCAAATTGCTAATTTACCCATTATTAAGAGTTATATATAAAATAAAGGTAGTAAGTACTTTTCGATTTTAGTAATAATAAATTATGTATAGTAAATTATGATAAATTTATAAATTTTTTTATTAGAATTTGATTGTTTTTTATTTTGAACTTGATTGTTCATCGTTATGAATTTAATTATTTATCGTTTTGAACTTAATTGTTCTTCGCATGTTGATTTAATGTTTATATTTTAATTGTACATCATTTTGAACTTGATTGTTTATTACATGTTCATTACTTATAACACATTTTTATTACTTTTTATTAGTTATTAAGTTATTAATTATTTTATCACTTATTAATATTTAAATTAATTAATTTAATAAATAATAAAATAATTTGATTAATAAATCTTCAATACCATTCAATAATAAATTAAATTATTAAATGACAAAAATAACTCAATTAATTAATACAATCAAGTTGATGTGCTTGTACTAAATATTAGATATTAGATTCATTATTAATCATTATTTGGTTTTTATATAATTTTTAATAATTTATTTCGCCTTATTATGATATTTTATTCATAGTGAATTATAAAAGTATATGTTTATCTCAAAATTCATCAAATTACTAATTTGTCAATTATTAATAGTCATATATAATATAGAGACAGTAAGTATTTAACAGTCATTTTGTATGTCTCCACTATTTTCCATTTATTCACTTGTGATGCACTTGACTTTTAATAATTAGATTCATCATTATTAAATAAATATTAATAATAATCTTGTCTGATAAATTAATTTTAGTTACTTTTAATTATCATGTAATTAATTTACATTTAATTTAAATACTAATAGTTATTAATTATATTTGATTTTTATATCATATTATATAAAAAAAAAACTATGTCATATTATCTGGCTCATTAAGTATCTTGCCTACTATATTTGTTAATTTATTTACTACATACAAATGACTTTGTCTATTATATTTTTTTGACCGTGCTTTTCTAATATTTTTTATTAAATTATTTGTTATTTCTTTTTAATATTAGTTATATGTTTTTTATATATAAAATATAGTTATCTAGTTCTAATATAATTGGACTTCTAATTAATGAATTATTAATATTATTCACTAATAAATTAAATTATTAAATGACAAAATTAAACATATTAAGCCTTGCATATAATTATTAGATATTAGACTCGTACTATAATTTATATGAAAATTACTAATTTATCTATTATTAAGAGTCATATATAAAATAGATGTAGTAAGTATTTTATAGTCATTTTATTCATCTCTCAAATTACTAATTTGTCTATTATTAAGAATTATATATAAAATAGAGGTAGTAAATACTTTATGATTATTTTCTTTGTCCCGCTATGTTCAATCATCTACATACGTATACATGATTTTTAATAATTAGACACTATTATTAAATAAATAATAATAATAATAATCTTGTTCAGCAAATTAATTTTAATTACTTTTAATTATTATGTAATTAAGTCATATTTAATTTAAATACTAATGGTTGTTAATTATATTTGATTCTTATAATTTATATAAAAGTGAATTATATTATACTATGCAAGTAAATTTTAAAAATTTAACTCATTTTGTATATGATTACAATAAATTAATTATTGAACTATATAAAAATTATTAACAAATTATAACTTGTCAAATAACTTATAAGAATTGTACTTAGTATTTTGAAATATATATTATATGTTACGTGCATGAACTTACTATTATATAAATTCAATATTTCAGTAAAAATTATTATTGTTTGTACTTTGAATGATAATATGCAATGGTAATTTTTTTTTGTCGTGCTTTCATAATATTTATTTTATTAAATTAATTTTTCTTTTTTTTCAAATTTACATGTCTCCATATTCTCACTTTTATATGTAGTTTGATAATATGATGATTATGATTTTTCATTAACGTATCTTGTACATAATTATTAAATATTGAACTCGTATTATAACTCACGTGAAAATTACTAATTTGTCCACTATTAAGAGTCATATATAAAATAAAGATAGTAAGCATTTGATCATTTTGTCCGCCCCCTATTCTCAATTATCCACGAGCGATGGATGTGATTTTTAATAATTAAATTCATCATTACTAAATAAATTATTGTCCAACAAATTAATTTTAGTTATTTTTAATTATCATGAAATTAAGTTATATTTAATTTAAATATTAATTATATTTGATTCTTATATTTTATATAAAAGTAAATTATATTATATTATACACATCAAAAAACTTAACTCGTTATATATATGATTAAAATAAATTAGTTATTGAATTATGTAAAAATTACTAAGAAATTTCAACGTTTCAAATAATTTATGACTATATTTGGATTGAAAGATTTTAAATGAATGATTTTCAATAATCCATAGATTTATGTCAAATCCATTATTTGACTACTTAAAAAATGTTAAAATCCATGAATTTTGCAAAATTCGTCATCCACCAAAATCTTTCATTTTTTAAAAATTTGATTTCTCACCTCTTAAGTGGAAAAGTCCAAAATCTATTAATTTTAATTAATGAGGGATTGTTGCAATAATTTTTTTATTTCAAGATTATCTCTAATAAATTAATAATATTCCAAAACTATCCTTAATTATAAAAAAAATAAAAATTAATTTTCTTTTAATTTCAACTAATTGCTTTATTTTATTATTATTATTATTATTATTAAATCATTAATAAAAATATTTTTTAGCAATGTAATTAAAACATTGACATATAATAATTTTATTTTTTTAACTCTTAAAATAACTAATTTTATTTTTAAAAAGTTTTAAGTATATAGTGGAATTGATTATATATACTTAATTAATAATAAATTATTAATATTTAATAAAGAATACAATTGGAAATTAATTATTAAATCTCTGGATTGTGATTATTGAACCAAATATAAGTGGAAGGGTAATTACATCATCAATCCATATATTTTAATAGTCAAGTCAAACGATGAAATTCTTAGAATATATGGATTTTATAAAATCTATAGATTTTAAAATCTCTCAATCTACATAGAGTCTATAAGAATTGTACTCAATATTTTGAAGTTTATATTATACATTCCGTGCATAGTTGTAATTTAGTTTAAATTCATCACTATATAAATTCAATAGGTTAGTAAAAACCATTGTTGTTTGTACTTTGAGTGATAAAGTTTTTTTCTAATATATTTTTATTAAATATTTTTTTCTTTCTTTTTGATATTAGTTATTTGATTTTCTTTTATATATAAAAAACTTGACAATGATACATTACATGTAAAAAATTATCAATATTGTCAATTCCTAAAGATAATTAGTAGAGACAAAATGCAATATGACATAAATAAACCAAAGGTAGTTATCTGATTATATATATATATATATATATATATATATATATAATTACCTAGTCCTAACTTGACTTATAATTAATGAATTATTAATACTATTTACTAATAAATTAAATTATTAAATAATAAAATTAACTAATATATATATATATTATTTTAGTTTTAATATAAAAATATTCTTACTTTTAGTTATATAACAAAAATATCATATTGTAGATTAATTAGACATAATTTACATTAATTTAAAAATAAACTATTTGTTTTATTTATTATAAAATATAGTTATTTGGTCCTAATAGAATTGAACTCTTAATTAATGAATTATTAATACTACTTACTAATAAATTAAATTATTAAATGACAAAATTAATCTAATTAACTAATATGACATGTTGGTTTTTCGGTAAATTTATCTATCTCTATATTCACATTTTTATATGTAGTATAGTATTATTTTATAGCAACCAAATAGGGCTATGAAAAAATAAGAAACTAAAACTAAGATAAATTGAAGAAAAATTAGGTTGATCGATATATTGAATGGTGGTTAAAATTACAGATACCAAACCTTTAAATATGCTAAAATCAACCAAAAATAAAAATCTTAAACTAATTTAAAGTCCTAAAAGATAAATATAGATAATATAAATCCAAATAATCATCCTTTCTATCTTAATCTATTTAAAAGAAATAATTATTATATTTTTGTTGGTATAAACAGGTTATCATCTGCAATTATAATATTGATTCTCATATGATTAAAAAAAAAAAGAAACTTATAATAATATTAGTAATTATTATTATTATTATTATTTAACGATAATAATTACCAACAAATTTTTATGAAATAGCTAAAACGTTTTTTTACAATCAATTATAAGATATTTCAAATGTTGAATCAAACCCAACATAGTGTACAAAATAATCTCCACAGATGCGCTGGAGTTGTCTTAACTAAGCAAGTCATATGTTCCGGAGTAACGTTTGAATTTGTGAAGCTAAGCTGCACATGCGTAACTATGTCATTATTTTCGACGTGACATATGAAATTGTGCAGTTAAGCAAAGCAGAACAACTAATTAAGGTTGCGTTTGGACGTACATAGAAATGATTAGACCAGTCCATAAGCCAACTTTGAGCGGGCTAAATTCAGACCTAATGGGATTCATGTATATATTTTGGTTTGGCATCCGAAGGAACGTATCTGATAAAATTTTGAATGAAATTAAAATATTTTTATTAAGAGTATTTAAAATGTTCGGATATTCAAAATTTGAATTTGCAATTTTTAATTAAGTTGCTTTATCAATATTCTCTTTATGTTAGGATTCATGTATTTTTTTTAATATTATTCATGTTCGCTCAATTTCGGTTTAAAAAAAAAGGTTTACATTGGATATGTGATACCATATATATAGTATATATTAATATGTAATAAAATGAATTTTCATTAACTTGTTACTAATTTTTTGCTTATCTATTTCCCTAAACAAACACTTGAAATTTGTGTAAGATTCACATAATTTTAAGTACAAAAATAATATAACATATTATTAAAAATTAGAATTTTTTTAAATATTAGTCCAGATTAAGATTAAAAGTAACAAATTCAAGTCCAAATTAGTGGATCTAAAGGAGCATGTAGGGGCCAGGCCCCCTACTTAAAGAAAAAAATTTATAGAATAGGTTTAGATTTTGGCATCCCCTATTACAAAAAATAAATTATAGAATAGGTTTTCTAAAATTATTGTTTTATTTTGGATAGTTCATTGCACTTTTATCTTCTTTAGACTTTTATTTTTTTTAATTTCTTTAGGAAGTTTTGTTTCTTACAAGAAATAAAAATGATTCCCCTAAATTTTTGTAAACAATCATACATTGAATAATAAATCAACTAAAAGAAAAAAATAAAAACACAAAATAAATAATTCGGTTTGTTAGAAAAAAAGAGTAAAGATAATAGCATTTGAACAACCGAACACTAATATTCTAATTTTCTATTAGTATATTTAAATTTGGTTTTTTTAGTGGTATAAACAAGTCAAATTATTCACATATACTCAAGTTAGATTTATAAAATATTCGAATTCGATTCAAAGTTAATCGAGTTAAGTTCAAACTTAAATAGTTCAAATAATTTGTCGAGTTGAGTTCAAATATCATAATAATTAACTCTTAAGATTTGTGAGCTTGAACAAGTAATTGATTTTTTAATATTTATTAAATTTCTTTTATATCTTTAGTATTTATATATATTCGACCTTAATCAAATCAATTTCAAGACAAGTTGAGCCTAGTATATTATTAATTAAATTTTTTAATTGATTAAAGCTTTGTTGAATAACTCGAATATTTTTTAAGTCGAGTTTTGAACAATTAAAGAAAAGTTCGATCAAACTCAAGCTTTGAGTTTTCTAATATAGTCAGCTCAATCCTAGTATTGTATTAATTTGACTCGACTCAATTACATCTCTAGTCTCCTCTAAGTTAAACTCTTGGTTCTGCTATTGCTGTGCAACTCAATAAATTTAGATTTATCTTCGGGTACGAAGTGTGTTGAATTTATTATAAAATATAGATGTCCAAACGCATTAAAAATAGAGAGTGAATTGGATGGGTTGGAAAGAATTTTAAATTCATATTCTATATATAAAATAAGTATTTGAAATTGCTTTAGATTCTTTTTAATTTAATTGATTAATTTTTTATAAACTGTTATTATCAAATCTACTAATAAAAAAATATTTATTTATTTATTTATTTTAAAAACAGTCCTCAAAATTAAAAAGAAACCATTGTTTTAAAATGCTTTTTTCAAATAAAATACCGGATGAAAAGGATATTACAACAATGTAAAGATTTTATATATATATATATATATATATATATATATATATATATTGCATAGTTATGTAATTATCTTTTATATATATATAAAATGTCATTGGGATAGCTGTCTAACTGTCTATTAACAAATAAAAGATAATTACATAACTATGCAAATAATAAAAGCGCCCGCGAAACTCAGGCATTGACCCAAACAAAGAGGAAACTGAGGACAAAAGAATCATTGTTGTCAATTTTAGTATCATTGACCTAAAAATAAAGAAAATGATGACATATTGAATCCAATTGCATTTTCTTCACAAACATCCTTTTGGATAGAAATATGTTTTTTCCAAAAAGTTTCTATTTATATAATAAATTTTTTTTAGTAGTTTATAAAATTTAAAAAATTAAAAATAATTTTTTTTTTCTAAAAAATGTAATGCTAAATATACCCATACTTCACAAAAATAAAAAATATATATTTTCTTTTTTTTTTTTCCTTTTTTCTATCACTGTTACCTCACATTGATATATGTTCTCTTCTAGAAAGAGAATTTCAATAAATAAATAATGAACTTATGATTTAGGAGGTGTTTGGTTCATGACAAAAATATATGAAAATAAAAATGAGTGTTTTCATTGTTAATGTTTGGTTAGAAAAAAATTAAATGTAGTGGGAATGAGATTTCACCATCAATGGAAAATTTCCCCATCAATGGAATCACTCATTCTCCTCTTCCTTATTTCATTCTTATGATAATCAAGTCTAAAAAATATAAATTATAATCATTTTTAATCTTTCAATATATTATTAATTAAAGTTAGAAAAAATTATGAAAAATATATAATTTTAATAATGTTAATTTATTTTTTTTGAATAATGACAAAATTAAAAGTATAATTATCTTTTATATATATATATATATATATATATATATATATATATAATTCAAGTTCTCTTCATATTTCATTTTAGAAAAAATTATGCTATCTTATTGTTGATCTACAAAATTATATTTTAAAATAAATGTATTATATAAATATGATAATTCAACCAAACATATACAAGTCGAAATTCATTCTTATTTTCTAATAAATAAAAATGAACCAAGCAATATATTAAAATCAATCATTCTTAAGGACAAAAATAGAATCAATTGTTTAGAGAGATAAGGAGAAATTTTATATAGAATGGAAGGAATATATATATATGCAAAATTGTTTTTCGACTAGGGGCTCAGGTCCTATGAGCTCTTTTTTTTTTTAATCATTCTCATTCCCTTTTATTCTTATTTTCATTCTCATTTTCAAATCAAACAATGGTCCTTTAAAGAAAATCAAAATTTTTAAAGAATGAAGTGAGATCGATAATTCTTTAGGTCAACACGAAAGACAGCTAAAATGTAATATAATTCAAAATTGGGATCCCAATTTAACAAATAAGCCAATATAAATTTCTAAGAATCTTCGTGAAAAGTGAAAGCTTGAGTATATCGTAAGTTACAAAGACATATCCAACGATCAGTATTTATTCATTTTTGTTAATTTGTCTTTTTAATAAGTTCTTGATATAAGTTGTTTTTTATATTTTGTTTTTGGTTCATTTTACCTATTAAAATTTCAATTTTTTGTTAAAACATGACCCTTATTATACTAAGAAAATGGCACATATATTTCACACACCGATAAATTTTTTTACATATCACATCGTCATATGGTGGTTAAATATATTGTATTTTTAAAATATTAAGTGACAAAGTGGATCAAAAATGAAATATAAAATACAATTTAAATGAAAAACCGATTAAAAACAAAGCAAAATAGATAAAATGGATAAATACATTGTTGGAAGCAGAAACGATTTTTGGATTGAGGAGAGATATAGGTCTCGGTCAAAAATAGAGATTTCAAAAATTTTTCCTTTGACTGAAACATACAAACATATTTTGCATGACATACAAACATACTTTATATGTTAACCTTGAGTATTTGTCCATAAATTTTACAAATCATATTTTGTAACTTTTATGAATAATATTTATTTGTTAATATCATCCCATAATTTTTAGAACAAAATGAAAAATAAAAGGTTAAGGCAAATCTTTTATAACCGAGTTTACCAAAATACAAATCCAGTAAAAAAACCAAAAGTTTGAATTGTCTTTGATGAGATTCATTTAGTAATCAAAGATGTATGATCACCAAATATTATTTTCCTCAATTTTTCTTCTCAATAACAAGATAATTTTTTTTTTTTTGCTCCTTTTCTTTCTCATTTCTCACGTTTTCTTCTCATTTGGAAATATCCAACAACTAATATATATATAAACCTTAGAAATAGATGATAGTTATTTTTATCCAATCATGGCTTAGCAAGTGACAAAAGGGCATTAAAGATTTAATGCAAGGTGGCAAGGCAATGGAAGAATGATGGTAGAAAAAATAATACCACATTAATAATAGTAATTACTTTAATATATCATAGTGGTTAATTTAATTAACAACTTAATTAAATTATGATAATTTTAATTAATACTTTAATTAAAATTATATAAACCCTAAATTAAATTATATAGGAGAAATAGTTAAAATTAATTAATATTAATTTTAACTCAAATAATATAAGTAATCATTTTTAATTTAATTCTCAATTAAATTAATCCCTACATCATGAATATTGACTAGTCAAATTATTTAATTTGGGTGTGACTTATAAGGTCAATTATTTTATCAAAATAGAAATATAATATTAATTTCTTAATGTTATATTTGACACTATTTCCGAATTTCTTGTATACTCGGACACATTAAGTATTCTTTTGGAATTCTCTTTTAATTACCAATAAAATCTCAAATATTAATTTGACTTCTAAATCACTAGACTAACTGTGGTGACTACAAGCCGGATTATCAAGCGTGGATAGCCCAGTACAAGACAAGAGCACATCAACAACCACTCATGAAAGGACAGTTTTGATACCTTAAGTCAAAGGACTTCAAGTCATAAAAGACTCATATATTATGACCAAGATAATAACTGTTGACATCGAGCACTACCTATGTAATTATTATCAAATATCATTGTTTAGTACTCTTAACTCTTTAAGAACCCACTGGTTTATCTAGATATCATTATATCATGAAAAATGAGATTCCTCCTCAAAATAAACCATGTGATAACCTAAAGGCATAATAAATATCCAATTCACTATCATTTTCTAGTTATGAATATTTTTAAGATTATCTTTTACTAAATATATTTATCTTATTATTATCAACAACTTAATAATAAATTATCTGTAGATAATCAAAAAGGTGGTATATTCCATAGTATAAAAGAACTATTGCATTCATAATATAATCAACAACTTGAATATTTTATTTATTATGAATATAAAATATACACGTGTCCATTATGGTACATTATTTAATATATATATAAAAACAAGTGAATACACTAGGGCATACACACCACTGATAACAAACTTCCACTTGAACTAATGTCATTCACTATAATATCTAAGACCTATCTTCTGAATATGGTGGTCTAATTGTTTCTGTGTCATAGGCTTCGTGAATGGATCAGCTGCATTATCAGTTGATGGAACTTTCTGCATCGAGATATTACCTCGCCCAACTATTTCTCTAAGTGATAACGCCGAAACACATGTTTGAAGTTCTTGTGAGACCTTGGTTCCTTAGACTGTGCAATTGCCTCATTATTGTCACAATACAAAGGAATGAGACTATGAATAAATGGAACCACATCTAAATCCATTAGAAAGTTCTTCAACCATGCGACTTCTTTGACGGCATCTAAGGCAGCTATGTATTCAGCCTTTGTTGTAGAATCAACAATGGTCGTTTGCTTGGAACTTTTCAATACTATAGCTGCACCATTCAGGGTGAATACATGCCTTGACGTGGACTTCAATTCATCCTTATCTAATTGAAAATCAAAATCTTTGTATCCAACCATACTTAGATCGTCTCCTCTATAAACCAAGAATAAATCTTTAGTCTTTTTCAACTACTTAATGATTGCCTTGATTGTTGTCCAATGTCCTTCACCTGGATCAGACTGATACCTGCTAGTCAAGCTAACAGTAAAGGCTATGTCTGGTCTAGTACACAATATAACGTATATTAGATTGCCTATGACTGAAGCATACAGTATGCCAGCCATTTGTGCTCTCTCTTCAAGAGTTTTGGGACTTATCTCCTTAGAAAGATACACTTCATGCCTCACAGGTATTAATCCTCTTTTGTAATTTTTTATCCTAAACCTTTTTAGGATCTTTTCTAAATAGAGAGTTTGAGACAACCCTAACATTCTCTTAGCTCTATCTCTATACAGCTTAATACCAAGAATGTAGGCTGCTTCTCCTAAGTCTTTCATGGATAAGGTGGATGATAACCAGACCTTTATGTCAGTTAAAAAAACATCATTACCCATGATTAGAATATCATCAACATACAAGACTAAGAAAGTAATATTACTCCCACTAACTTTTTTTGTATACATAAGCCTCATTAGGATTTTGAATAAAGTCATAACTCTTTATGGTTTCTTCAAAATGCTTATTCCAGCTTCTTCAAGCTTACTTAAGATCATAAATAAATCTCTTAAGCTTGCACACTTTGGAACTATCTTCATAATCAAATTCTTTAGGTTGTTCTATATAATTTTCTTATTCAATAAATCTATTGAGAAATGTAGTTTTGACATCCATCTATCATATCTCATAATCATAATGTGTTGCAATGGCTACGAGTATTCGAATACTTTTAAGCATAGCTATAAGAGAGAATGTATTTTCATAGTCAATCCCTTCTCGTTGGCAATACCTCTTCGCTACATGCCTAGGTTTATAAGTATCAACATTCCCTTCAGAATTTAGTTTGCACTTATAAACCTATTTACAACCTATTGGAACTATTCCTTTAGGAAGGTCTATAAGTTTCCAAACTTGATTGTTGTACATGGAATCTATCTCAGCTTGCATTGCTTCTTGCTATTTAAGAGTATCAATGTTAGACATTGCCTCTTCATAAGTGATAGAATCTTCTAGTTGATCACTACTGCCAAATATAAACAACTCTTGGTCATGTTCAACAGTAAATCCATACCATCTAGGAGTGTGTGAAATTCTTTAAGATCTCCTAAGAGCTAAAGTGATATCCTTTGTCATGTTAGGCTCAATTGGTTTATTAATCTCCATTGGTTCATCTACTTAGATTTATTTTTCAGATGATTCTTCATCCAAAACTATGTCTGCCTTTGCCACCTTCTTTGAGAAATTCATTCTCAAGAAAAATGATATCTTTACTCATAACAACAATTTGTACGTAAAATAGATAGAAATAATATCCTAAATAATTTATAGTAGTAGCATATCAAACAAATCAACTTTTAGTGGACCGTTCCTCTAACTTATTTATGTTTTGCCTTTTAATATAGGCGAGACAACCTCATATCTTAAAATGAGATAATATAGGAGTTTTACCTATCCATATCTCATATGGAGTGGTATCCACAGATTTAGAAGGTACTCTGTTAAAAATATATGATGTGTTCATATTTGTTATAGTTTTATAGTTGCATCTAGTTGTTTGGTTTTCTTGTTTTTATGTGATTTATGGATAAATTTGATATCTAATTGTGTTTTTCATGATTTTAGGTTTTAGGCGGCGGAAAGGAGCATGAAGGACATGTTTTGATGTTGATTTGAGTTATAGAGGTGTTTTGGGTGACAATGGAGTCCATTGGAGGTGTTGAGGAAACAAGGAAAATTGATGTGTGAAGAAAAGTTCATTGCGACGTCGTGATGACTATCACTTGGTCATGACAGGATGAAGGCAGTTGGCATTCTGTCGTGACCGTGACGCCCATCGCGTGCAAGTGACGCTGTGTAGGAGAAGTCAGCAGCCAAGTTAACAGTATTCTGTAGTGACCGTGACACCCATTGCGTGCAAGCGACGATTGGACAGTGCAGATCACGTAGATAGCTATGAAACCTGATTTTTATCAACTCCTTTAGGGTTTTTCACTTCAATAAATGGAAAATAACATATATTGGAAGGGAGGCAGAGTGGAGAATGAAAGTTTTAGTCATTTAATTCATCTTTTTCTTTGAGATTTGGGGGAGACGCATTTTACGGTTTCGAATCTCTTCATCTTCTCCTTCAAATTCCTGCACACATAAGAGGCTTCTTGGTGGGCAATCTCATTCTTCAGCAGATTAGTTGTTAGAGGAAGGAATTATTTTTGCTCTTGAGAATTATTTTGACTTGGGCTTGAAGGATTGGAGACCACCAACCTCCAATTTCCAGATTTGAAGATTTAAGGGAGCATCATAACTTTTCTCTTCTTCTCAATTGCTGCTGCAATATTTGTTTGACTATGAATATAACATTGATTTGTTTAACTATGAATATAACATTGATTTGTTTAGTATTCATATTAGGCTAAATTCTTTTTGGGAGCCTGGTTAGCAATCCCAATTTTGTAATAAACTCCCATTATTTTGTTGAATTTATTATTTCCATTTCAATTTAATTGCACTTAATTAATTTCTAGTTTAATGATTGATTGACCAACAATGATTGAATTAGGAATGAATATGTTAGGGTTTGATTATTAGACATATCATCTTTAATCTAACCTAAAAATTAGATTGAACATTAGTTAATTTATTGGTTTGATTAGCTAATGCATAAGGTGATCGCCATGAAATATTAATTCTATGAATTTAATGCTTGGGAGGGAATGCAAAATTGGGTGAGCAAAACCGGGTACCCACTTTATCCATT
>CATIWF010039109.1:0-20132 GCA_949630135.1 Balakata baccata | reverse complement strand
TAAATTTAATAATTGAAAATAATTTATGAGTTAAAGAAATGAAATTATGGTTAAAATAGTGTATTATTTATATAAATTGTAATTATTTGGAGTTAATTGTACAAATTGAGAAGAAAATTTAAGTTAGGATAATGAGAGAAGTAATAAATATTAAAGTTAAATTTGAGAAATATTTAAAAGTAAAAAATTAAAAAAAAATTAAGTGGAATATTTTGTCTTAATTTTAAAAATTATTTAAGCTAAATGTGAAAAAAAAATGAAAGTAATAATGTTAAAAATTTATAAATGGACTATTTATTTGTAATTTTAAAAAATATTCAAGGTAAAAAAAAAATTGAAAAGAATATTAAAAATAATAAATTGGCTGGAACTTAAATTTTTTTTACCATTAATTAAATTGCCTATGTATCCTCTTGGGGTTTAGAGGAATCAAAGTCTACGTAGTTCTCTTACCTTTTAAATTTGTTGAATACTCTTTTACCTTATTTAATCCGAACCGCTGGTGTCGGATGTGCCAATGGTTCCTTCGGTTGTAGAAGTTAATTCATTGTCGTATCTTTCTTTTTCAAACTCTTGTTGTCTTAAGGCCGCTTTAGTCCAATCAGCGATACATGTTTGAGCTTCAATTGATTCGAGAGCTAAACTTGATCGCATCTCATTCAAAATATTACCTCTTGAACTAAATGCTTGTTCAACAGCTACTGTTGAAACTAGTCATGCAAAAATTTATTTTACAATTTGGGCAAAGACATGATAAGTATTTTGGTAGCGACTCCACCATTCAAGAATAAGAAACTCTTTACTTGCTTTACTATCACCAAACCGAAAATCTGTTGTTAGATAAATATTAAGTTCGGGTGAACCAATAGATAATCGGGGTTTTTTTATGACTTTTTAACATTAAACGATCACCCTTTCTCACACTTCTCAGTTCAACCTCTTCATGACTAGAACTAGTCGAAGTAGGAATATTATATAAATTACTAAATTAATTAAATAGGTCACAAATATTTTTTCTAACTTCATTTACAATTGAATCAATACTAACATCCTCAATATCAAGACGCTCATAATAAATTTGCAAATATTCATGTAACATTGTAATTCTACACTTAGGATCAAGAACACAACATACAAGATTAATCAAAGGAATCATTTTAAAATAAGATAACTACTTATATCGCATGACAAATATAACATCATGCAAAATAACATCATTTATATATTCTTTAAACACATCAACAATATTAATACATTGAGCCAAAAATAAATGACATGTAGGATAATAAACACTACTTAAAACATAAGTTGCATCGTTAAAATTTTTTAAAACCTCTAAAAGATTTTTACAAACATCCCAATGTTGTGGATATAAATTAATTTGTGTCACATTATTGGAAATAAATAAGCATAATAAATATTTATATGCATTTGACTCGTTGCTTAATTCAAATGTAGAATTCCAATGAGTTAGGACATCTTGTGGAAATTTTTTCGGTCTTTTGCCATTTTCACGATAAAATCGAATGCATGATTTCATAATTTGGGGATGTCCATGCAAATAAATAATTGATTGTTTTATTGGTTCAATTGTATCACCTAATATTTTTAAACCATCTTGCACATAAATATTTAAAACATGACATGCACATCTAATATGAACAGATTTTCCACTAATATAAGGTTGACATAGAAATTAAAGCTCTCTAATAGAAGTGATGTTAGCTGCCGCATTATCAAAATCGATTGAAAAAGTTTTATTAACTAAATCATATTCTTCGAAAATATTTTTTATCATTTTATAAATATTATCTGTTGTATGTCATCATCAAATACTCTAAATGTATGAAATCTTTTTTGGATAATTCAATCATCTCCAATCCAATGACATGTTATACCCATATATAAATGTATGCGACAATGATCACTCCAAATTGCAACGCGTCCATTTAAAGAAGAAAAAATTTTGCACAATTCTTTTTTATTTTCGTTATACAATTTAAATAAAGCACATTTAAGAGTATTCCTTAAAACACGTTTAGTAGCGAGATTTAAAGCAGTCTGACAAAAATTATTAAAGCTAACTTTTTCACCAAAACTAAAGATAAATTTTCAATACATCATTTTTGCCATTTCTTGTTTATACATTTCATCATTATATTGAAATAATTCAGAGTTATAAGACAAACCTACAAACCTGGAGATTTGGGTATGTTTTTTCATGATACCGAGTTGAGTCGCATGTTGTTGTATTTTCTTGAAATTAATTTGAAAAATATTAGATGAGCAGAGTTTTTTATGTAACCGTTGACCCATATTTGTTGGAATATTATCTGTCATTTTTTGGCTTTGTTGAGTGCTTTGTGCAGAAACCAATTCGTTTGCCACCTCCTCCTCATCCTCCACATTAACAAAATTATCATAATTTTCCATATCCACAAAAAGATTGTTGGAATTGAAATTGCTTCTTCCATTATTGTTTGCCATTTTTGAGAATAAATAGAGAAAAATTTGAGAATTATAGAGTTTAAAAAAATTTGAGTGTAATTATAGAGACTAGAGAGAATTTAAGAGAGAAAAAATAATTTTTTTTTGTATAGTTGAGAGAATTTGAGGAATTATGTATATAGAATTAAGAGAAAATTTGATGAAATGAAATTGAAATGAATTAAGGTATTTATAGAGAAAATTTTGAATAGTTGAAAAAACAAAAATACCCTTAAATTATATTTGTTATTTTTCGATTGTAGTGACATTTTTATCTTTTGCTATATTTATTTTTTAAAATATTTATATTATAAATTAATTTTAAAAAAATTGAAAAAAAAAATGGCTGGGAAGAGGGAAGGGAGGGACCTGACGCGTGTCAGGTCCCTAGGCTGCACATTAGAACGGTCATTGACCGTTCTGATGCACCCAAGCAGGTTGGTCCCTCCTGCTTGCTTAGTTTTTTTTTCTAGTTCCGGTTTAAAAGTGAAATTGGTCTGGTTCGAAAATCGGCTGAACCGGCCTAGAACAAGTTCCTCAATGGTTCCGGTCCAGTTCTAGCCTAAAACCATTAACCACCGGTTCCGTCAAGTTTTGACCGGGCCGGTCCCGATATGGTTCGACCAGCTTTGAACTGGAATGGCCACCCCTACTCAAGGTCATTTTTAAGTTAGAATTGGATACCGACCCACTAAGAGAACTTCCAATGGGTTCTCTCGAGTTCATAGTGAGGGCTATGAGTTCGCAATAAAATAGTGGAAGCCATAATGCATTTTATTAAAAACCTAATATAATGCATTCATTCGTACACACTTCTACAATCTCAATCTTTACATCTAGGTTGTTAGAATCATATCATTCAATGTAGATCAAAGTATAATCACGAGTCATACTTTTTTACTAACTTAAGCTACCTTGATTGGCGTAAAACTGAAATTGGTTCTTAAATCCAAAAGGTTGCCAAAGTCTTGGAATCGCCGTTTTCCTTCCCTTACTGCTAAAGGTGCAAATATTATGAACAATTTGTATACAAGAAGTACTTGGATAACAATAGGTTGGTCCTAGTTGTTCAAACTTCAAAAGCAGCATGGAAATGGATAAAAAAGCATTATGTATCATGTTAGGGAGATGGCTAATAAGCAATCACACATTGAACGATATGAGATATCTAAATTGCTCTACTATTCTAAGGTGATAGTAGGGAGATCTAAAATGCAATATGCATCATAGATAAAAGGAAAAGGTAGAGAGACAACATAAAAGGTACTTACTTCCATTATCGTAAGAGTTGCAAATAGAAGAGGAATGACAAAGTTTGTATGGAGTTTTAAAGAAGCATAAGGATAAGGCATATGGATGAAACTTCTACTTCAAGTAAATTTGTTAAAAAGGATAATATTGTTTCTTCTAATAACACAAGAGTATTAGATACTGCGTGGAGTATAGTATGGTGAAAGGATAAATTACACATATGTTGTCTATGAAAAGATTTGTAGTCAAACCACTAACTTTTCGGTAAATTGGGGGTCATGATATGTTGCTAGATACCACTCATGACTTGCTCAAATTAATTGTTAATTTGAGTGGCCAACATAATTGAAAACCTAATGGGTCACACACTTAGAATGTGTGAAGGAGGAATAAAATGACATTGGATAGGATCTAAAATTATGAGAAAATTATTTGGGGTCAAACTGTGATGGGATCGAGGAAAAATTTAGGAAATATTACTCAGAGAAAGTCGTGGGCTAGTATAGGCCCATGCCACCCAGCGCTGGCGCTAGGCAACATTGGCCTAATTAGGCAATTTGGCCAAATTTGCCGAATTGGCCCATAATGCTATTTTGGAATTTTTCTTTGACCTAGGGTATTTGGGAAACACCTATAAAAATAGTTTTTAACCAAAAAATTTGCCCTATCCTCCATCAAAATTAATTGTTAATTTTCTAAGTATTTTTCTCAAAGAACAATTATTTTGCTAGCACAAAATAATTGTTCAAGGCTATTTCCTAAGATATTTTTTTCTTCAATCTTCGTATGGATCACCATTAGCTTGGATTGTTATGGTTTACGACAACCCAATAGGAAAATTAAAGGTAAAATCTTCAAATCCTTTTTTGGGTTAATTAATTTTGATGAAACAAGTTGTATCCTTTGGTTCGGATTTTTTATTTTATTTTTTTGCTGCGTTTACATGTATGAGATACATGTAAAAAATCCAACATCATATGCTCTGAGTATCACAAGCAGATACCAGTCAAACCCTTGTGAAGGTCATTGGGTGGCTGTCAAGAATATCCTTAAGTACTTAAGAAGGACTAATGATGTTTTCTTGGTTTATAGAGATAAAGATCTTGAGGTAAGTTGGTATACGGATGCTAGCTTCCAAACTGATGTAGATGACTCCTAATTCCAATCAAGTTATGTGTTCACATTGAATGGCGGAGCAGTTAGTGTGAAGAGTTTCAAATAGGAATCGATCGTCGATTTGACAACCAAAGAGAGTACATTGCAACTTCCGAGGCAGCTAAGGAAGTGGTTTGGATAATAAAATTCATCGAAGAACTCGGAGTGGTCCCTAGCATTGTTAGTCCAATAGCTCTATGATGTATTGTAACAACAATGGAGCCATTGCATAAGCAAAAGAATCACGATCTTATCAGAAGTCCAAAGATGTGCTCAAACGCTACCATGTGATTAGAGAGATCATAGGTATCTATGATGTAAAAATAAAAAGAGTGCCTACTAATCAGAATATAGCTAATCTACTGATAAAGCCACTTCCCCAAAGGAAACTTGATTCCCATGTACTCACCTACGCTATTAAGTACAAAGGTGATTGGCTTTAATGCAAGTGGGAGATTGTAAGAGAAGTGTTCTAAAGATAATCACCTTTAGCACTATATGTACATTTTTCATTTATATTAAAGGCAAATTTCATTATATTTATGTTTGGTTATATGAATTGATTAGTCTTAAATAAATTAATGAAAGTTCTTGATATTAAATATAGCATGAAGGAAATCATGATGAAATCATGATATGAGATTCATATAATGTGTAATTATGTTTATATCTAAACTATCCTTGACCATAGGATCAATGAGACAGGACACTATTGATCCAGACAGGTTAGTACATGTTATACTACTTCATTAAATCAAGCAATAGTTCTCATAAGCTATAAGCATGAAATGTCTAGAGTTAACATGTGGATGCTTGCTAGAGTAGTCAAGTACATTGGAGACCTAGTATGAGATTATCATATGGGTATTCTACACATATGTCAATGATAATCTTATCATAGCAATGGTGCAAATATCCTTGGACCTAAGGTCGCTCATAGGTTCGTGATAGGGTACAGCTTGAGGTATTCAAAGGTAGTTAGGTAGCCAATAGAGGAATCACCGCTCCTATTAGAAGGAGAGTATACCCACAGTCACTTGTTAGGATCATTACTCATGAAACTTTGGCCAAAGTAGGATTGTCTTGAAGAAGGTCTTCAAAGACATATCTTTAAGAGTAATGAGTCTCAATGACAAGTACTAATATCACTAGGACTAGATGTGACATAGGAGTCTAGTGGGAGCTGACACTCAAACCATGCTCTGAATCGAGTGGGGTATATTGAAGGTGAAAGGATGAATTGCACAGAAATTGTGTATGGAAAGGTTTGTAGTCAGATCACCTATTTTTCGGTCAATCAGGGGTCATGATATATTGCTAGATATTGCTCAGGACTTGCTTGAGATCAAGTGTTGATCTGAGTGGCCAACATAGCCAGGAACCTCATGGGTCACACGCATTGAAGATGCACTGAAGAAATAAAATAGGCTTTTGGATTGGATCCAAGATGGAGAGAGAAAGGATGGTCCAAACATCTTCCCATTCGAGAATGGTACCATTCCTGAACGGGATGAAGGTTTTTCTTATCACGGGTAGGAAAGTCCAGCTCACGACTAGGAAAAGCTATTGGATTAAAATTGCACTATATTCCAATCGAGATATGGGATGTCATGATCTGGAATTACCTATTTTAGGCATATTCTAACCAAAAAATGTGTCTTCCAATCGGGACTGACATTAGATAAGGAAACCTAATTTGATTAGCATTCTTTGAATGAGGATTCTAAATCGTAATTGTTCAAGGACTATAAATAGTCCTTTTTTAGACCTCAGAGTGTGTGGCAACCATAGAGAACAAAAGAGTTTCGTTCTCCTATTCTCTCTTTCACTTTCTCTTGCTAGCACAAGGGATTATGAAGCACCCATAGCCAAAAAGATTTTCTTCTTTGTATCCTTCGCATGAATATCCATTAGAGGTGATCCAATTAAGGATTGTTGTGGTTTGTGACAATTCGATAAGGCAAACTGAAGGACAAAGGTTCTGATGGAAAAGGTAATCTTCTTCGAACCTTCTATGGATAGTTAATTTGTTAAGACTATATAGGTTGTTCCATTGTAATTGAGATTAAAATTTTATTTTTCCACTGTGACATTGTATATGTGATATGCATGTAATCCCAATAGATTTTACTATATAACCACAAAATTTCCCATCTGAATCTCTTAAAACTAAGCTCATCCCTATTTATTAGTATGGAAAACATCACATACATAAAAGTAAATAAATAATTATTTATTAATTATTCATTTTACGGTTAAGGATACACTAAAAAAAAATAGCTACCACAAATTGTGGTAGTAGTGTGGTCGCTAAATGGTTTAGCTTGGGGTAGTAGAAATGCTGGTCGCTGATTCAAATAGCAACCACAATTTTATAGTAGATGCTATTAACGACCACAAAGTGTGGTCGCTAATTGTGGATGATGTTAGCAGATTATGGTCACTATTAGCATTCACAAGTATGTGGACGCTATCAGTGACCATTTTTATAGTCGCTAAATGGTCTCAAGTGGTCGCTAATAACAAAGAAAAAAGCCCAGATGGGGATGGCATTAGCGACTAAACCAATAGTGACCTCATTTGTAGTCGTTATTAATACATCTTTTGTGTCCAATGCAACGTCCAAAGTATGTGGTTTCTTTTGAATGTATAATATATTAAATAATTAATTATTTAGCGATCAAAACTGCAATCACTAAATGTAATATATTAATTTTTTTATATTTTTTATTTATTTTATTTTTATTAAATTATATCTATTTTTATATTTATTTAGCTACTATATCTATTGTGGTAGTTGATCAGCTGCCATAACAATTGTGGTAGCTATTTAGCAACCACATTGTGGTCTCTATGTAGTCTCTAAATTTCCCACTAAATATACGTACCAAATTTAGCTACCACATTTTGTGATCGCTAATTTGTTGTCGCTAAGTGGTAAATAGTATTGTAGCTAAATGGCAATCACTCTCTATGGTAGCTAAATGTGATAGTTATTTGACAATTTTTTTTTGTAGTGATATTTAGAATTTGGATGAGTTTAATTAAACTCTATTTTAGATATCATAATTGAAATGGACTTCATATTCTTCATTTCTTATTAAATAGAGATAAAAAGTATTTGAATTTACAACACATAAGATAGAGAACGTATAATGCTCTCAAAGCCACCTGTCATCTTGGACAGTGTGAATGTGGATTATAAGAGAGACTCTTGTAGCCTTCTCCATAACCTGGCATATTCTAAGTGCTGAAGATCTAATATTTGCATATTCAAGATTGTAGATGAAAGTCCAATCTTCTTACTTTCTGCTGTGAGGTAATTTGATTACTCGATAATTATATTTATTCGTATTTTTCCAATATTGATATGAGTGTGCTTTGATCTCATCTTGATATATGGTAATATTTTATTTTGTGTAAATAAAAAATTACATGATTTAGATTTAATCTTTTATTTTATATAAATAAGAGTTATGTGTTTAGGAATTATTTTCTTTCATGAAATCATGATTTTTTTTCTCATAAAAGATTTGTTCTTTATCTTAGATAATTAATTTTGGAATTTTTTCTTTCATAATCAATATGAAATATATTAAGTTAACTGTGATTTTTTAGTATTTTTGAGTGATTTTTCAACTAGAAAACTTTGATTTTTTTGTGGTTTTATTATATACTCTTGTAGCACTATATTTAGGCTTTAAATTGGTATAAAGATCACTCAAAACATATTCAAAATGAGTGAGATATGGCTTCATAAAATTGGTGCTTTGAATCTATTTCCTAACAAAAAACAAAAAAATCTGAAATCTAAAAAATAAAGAAAATTCGTTTTTCTTACTCACTTAGGTAGAGTGTTTTCACATCTTCACTATTATGATAAATAAAATAGGCAAACTGATAGATCACATTGTATAAAGTTCCAATATATTATTACTGTCGAAAACCAATTATCGAAAGATAGTGAGTGTAACTCACTCTCCGATCAGGCAACTGTATCTTTTGTAGGCTATAGAAACTAGCAGCCATTTTGACTGGAGTATGGCGGCTCATGAGGCTACCAATTTTCGACACCTATGGCAAGTGAACGGCTAGAACTATGTGTTCTAGTGGTCGGTATTTCTTTTGGATTTTTTAGAGTTATATTTTGCCATTCTTTTAATTATTTTAGTTTTAATAAATAAATAAATTAATTAACTTCTAGAATAAAAATTTAAACTTTTTGAGTATTAGAGACATAAATGCTAAAATACTTTTTTAGTATATTTGGATATTTTTTTAATAATTTTTAAACTATCAAAATATTTTTTTTAGCTATTTTTATGCCTCATAATACCATATTTACATAAAATTGGTGATAATTGTAAAACTTAAACTGCTAATTATTATGAGCAAATAGATTATGTGTCTCTTATTCATAATTTGGTATAAAGTATATTTTATATTTGCTAAAATAATAAGTTTTACAATTTAATTCCTATATCTATAATTTATTTATTGATTAATATGATTAGGTCATATTATTTTTTATAGTATAACATAGATATTAAATATTAATTCATTTTGGTTGAATTATTTTGCAATGGATGGCATAATTTGTGTTTATACATATCTTTTATTGACTAATACAAATTTTGAAATCAAGGTTAAAGGGCACCCTTAAGTATATTTTTATTAAGTAGATTTGTAATAGTAGGTTTTTTCAATGGGATGTAAATTTATAATGTATTTTCCAAGAAAGCCTTGTAAGGGAGTGCATTTCCATTTTACCATAATTTTAATTTTTAGTATTATTTTTTATTGCAATATTTTTCTTGTATGGATGTGATTATATATATATTACAAAATATTTGGATTAGTTCTAAATTAGTGGAATAATTAAGGATAAGTTCTCTAATGGATGAAAATAACTTATTTTTATACTTTTATTGCATAATGGGAAATAATTATGAGCCTGGTGATATTTTTTATTTCATTAAGAAATATTAATTTAGATTATTTTCTTAAAAATATTATAATATGTGCCTAATGTCCAAATAACATTGCTTATAGTGTTGAATTGACCTCAAAAACAGTGATTACTAAACTTAGTAAGGGAGAAAAATTTGATGATCAAAATTATGACATGTGACGAAGGAAGATTTAGTATCTTCTAAATGACCAAGAAGTGCTTGGGACTTTTGAAATATTCATGGTTCCCCCTGAAGAGGGCAACACAGCCCAACACTATTGTGATAAGGAAACTTATGACAATTGGATCAAGAAAGACTGTTGTGCACGCTTCACTATGTTGAGTAGCATGCAAAATGACTTGATTAGAGAATTTGAGAATTTTTCTACTACTAAGTCAATGTGGAAACAACTCAAAATCAAGTATGACCATACCTCTGCTTTTTGTGCCTTGAATTTGAAATTTTAGGAGTATAGTAAATTACTTAATTATACTATGGTTGAACACCTTCGTGTGATGAGCAACGTGATTATGGAT
This sequence comes from Balakata baccata, assembly GCA_949630135.1. Taxonomy (NCBI): domain Eukaryota; kingdom Viridiplantae; phylum Streptophyta; class Magnoliopsida; order Malpighiales; family Euphorbiaceae; genus Balakata; species Balakata baccata. The sequence continues at coordinate 9,751 of CATIWF010039109.1, read as the reverse complement.
TTGAAAATTGCTAGAGCTAAGGTCAATGATGAGCAATAGGTGTTGGCTGTCATTCATTCTTTGCTAGACCCTAAGTGGGCTCAAATGAAACAATTAATGACTCATAGTGAGAACATCAAGACCTTTGATGATATTTCTCGTTATTTGGAGCTTAAAGCTAAACGAATTAAAGCTAGTCGTCTTAAGGCCTTTGTGGCCCAAGGGCTAAATAAGCCTGAAAATAAGTCAAAAGGCAAAAGAAAGCAAGGTAGGAAAGGCAAACAAGGACAAAATTATGTGCCTCAATAGGTCAATGCTATCAAGACCAAAAAAGCAAGCATGCTATTGAAAGAGATTTGGCTAAATTAAAGTGCTACAATTGTGGGCATAAGGGTCACCTAGCTTGTAATAGTCCCAACCCTCCTAACGTAACTCTTGAACTTATCGTAGTTAATTTTGTTCATATGCATTAGTTGCTAACTCCCTACCCTAATGGATTTTAGACACGAGGCAAAGAAACATGTAGTTTGAGATAAGAATAGGTTCGTAGATTTTCATTGAATTGCAGCTGGTACTCGGTATATCTTCTTAGGCAATCATGGCAGAGAGGAGATTTTAGGCATTGGTGCTTATCAACTTAGATTGCAAAATGGCAAATCGTTACTTCTTCATGATGTGTTGTATGCTCCACAATTTCAATGTAATCTATTCTTTATGCTATCTCTTTTGCCTTTAGGATTCTCTTTTTATTTTAGGAAAAATGTAGTGAACATTTATTTTGACAAGAAGTTATTTTTCCAAAGTCTATTAGTTAATGGTTTCTTTAGTTTTCATTTGTATTACAATTCAATGAATTATTCTTCTTCTTTTGTTACTTTACCTGATGATAATAATGAATATGAATTGTGGCATGCTAGACTTGGTCATATAGGCTAAGAAAGAATGGCAAGGCTGGCAAGAGAAATTGACCATTCTTAAAGTGTCGTAACAAAATAGAGTTGCAAAACATAGGAATAAGACTTTACTAGACATGGATAGGTCAATAATGGCTCAAGCTAACTATCTAATTAGTTTTTAGAGAGATGTGTTGCTTACAACATATCATATTTGTGTGCCTAGTAAGTTTAAAGGATATGTCAACATCCTAATGGATATATGATGTATGGTCAATATCCCTATGAACTTTGGAATGGAAGTAAGCCAAAGTTAACTTATTTATGCCCATGTGGCTCAACTGGGTATGTTCACTCTACCTCTCATAAGTATAGGAAACTTAACCTAAGAGCTAGCAAGCAAGTATTCATTAGATATCCTGAACACTCTAAAGGATATGTGATGTATGGTCAACATCTAATAGGGGTATGCTAGAAATAGAGTCTACAGATGTGGAATTCTTACAGAAATAATTTCCAAGTATAGGTGAAGTCTGTAAAGACTTATCATTGTATGAGTTACATGATAAGACTTCTCCAATCTCAAGCAAAAAGGAGAATCACAACCTCTTCAATCAATCGCCAAAGATAGTAGGAGTGATTTGAGAAAGAGTGAATGTAGACATGTTGTAATGCCCACAAAGTAGGGCCTAGGAAATAATGTGATATATGAAGGGTAATTCAGTAATTCATATCCAACTAAACATAATTTTGATCTATTGTACCTATACTATTATTATTTTATCTATTTGTGGTATCACTAACACATGTTTACTTATGATAGGACTTAAATATTTTTAGCATATTAAAACTATGCTATTTAATCAAACTTGACTTAGCTACCATTTCTACTTATATCATTTATAACTCTTATATCTCAATTAATCTAATATATATTTCCATTTCTGTTTTAGTTACTAATTAACATATCATCTATTTCATTTCTATGTCATTTAACAAATCAAGATGCATATCTGTACTTACCTCCTATGGAGTCAACTTAAAATCCAAGCTTTAAGCTTGCTTAGCCTCTTTGGTGAATGATTTCACCTTCTAAAGGCATCACCTAAATATAACCACAACTATTTCCCATTAACTCAAACCATATGTCAACATTTATGGCTACATAAAGCCATATACTACAAACCCTAACTCAAAGATTATCAAGCTAGGTTCTTTCTTCTTAAATCCTCCTCCAAAAATGTGTTTGACATCTAAATCAAACTCAAAGGGGAGTTTTTCCCCAAGCAACCCAATGGTTCATCTCTAACATAGCCATCTACAAATGAGTTTTTACCCATTTCGGGAAAATCACATCAATCAATTATAAACTTATCAAAAGAGGAAGGAAAACATTTTCTTACCCGAAGAAGGAAGAAAAAATAAGGTTAATTTGGTGGAAAAATTGAGTTCTCTCAAGCTCCACACTTTCTCTCTCCAACTTCATCTTCTTCCTTGATAAATCTCCCAAATCCATGCTTGATTCTTGCTCTTGAATGATAGATCTTGTGTTTTGGGAGTTTAGAATTCATCAAAATCATGTAGGGGATGAGTTATCTAAGGATTTGGGGCTTTACAAGGGTTTAGGGATTTGGAGTCTTGGTTAAAATGGAAAAAAAGAAGGTCAAAAGCCATATATACTAGGTCTTCATGGCCAGAGTCATGGCCATGACACATTTTGGGTCTGGCTGTGACACATTCTACCCAAAATCAAGATTTTGACGTTTACGGCCGTGACAAATTGGGAACCCTTCATTTTCTCATTTTTCTTCATTCTTTCAACTCCTTTCAAAACCCAAGGCCCAAATCCAACTATATACCTCATGTAAACCCCAAAATACCTCTAATACACTATCCATTCATCTTATAACTCAATTGTATCATCTTAAATCGAATTCATAAACTTTCAATCATGTGACATATACCTTATATATATCTCATGTATTTCCCAAAACTAATTCCCATTTACATATATTTTAAATTCTTATTTTTAATTATCAAAATATCCTTCATATGTTATTTACTCATATATTTCAACTAAGCCTTTATTTAGCGAGCATTACAATGTATTTTTTTATAATTATGGAAGTTGATAGAATTGCTATGTTTATATTAGTAGATAAAAAAGAGGGAGAAGACAAGAGACAAGAAGGGTAAACAAGCTCCAAATCTTGGAAATTTTGCGAAGCTCCATTAAGGTGCTTACATATATGCATTATAGTTGCCTACATGTATGTGTTTGTATGTGAAAACGGCATGATTTATGGGTTATATTGATGCAATATATGTTGTGGCATGTTTAGAATTATAAAATAATATATATTATAATTATACTATATATAAAAATGGGAATAGGGGGACAAACAGATTTACCGAAAAACCAATTTGATTGTATTAATTAATTAGGTTAATTTGGTCATTTAATAATTTAATTTATTAGTGAATAGTATTAACAATTCATTAATTAAAAGTCCAATTCTATTAGAACTAAGTAACTATATTTTATATATTGGAGGTTTCGATTTGATTAAAATTTCTTCTATTTTTTAAAAGAAATTGAGCTTTATTTTTAAAATTTATTTTGAAATAAATCTATTTAACATTCAAATTTGAGATATTATTAACCTAAAGTAAAGATCAATGTAATTAAATAGTAAAATTTGTTTTGGATTGAGAGAATGAAGCCTTTTATTTTACTAAATAATTAAATTAATTTTTATTAATTTTATTACATATTAAATTAATTAACTTAAATATTCTCTAAGTAATAAAACGATTAAATAACTTAATAAGTAATAAAAAAAAATGTGTTATAAGTAATGAACATGCAATGAACAATCAAGTTCAAAATAAAGAACAATCATGTTTAAGACAATGAACAATTAAAATGATTATATAACTTAATAAGTAATAAAAAGTAATACAAAAATGTTGTAAATAATGAACATATAATGAACAATCAAATTCAAAATGATAAACAATCATATTCACGTTAATGAATAATCAAGTTCAAAATGATAAACAATCATATTCAAGTTAATGAACAATCAAGTTCAAAATGATATACAATCAAAATATAAATATTGAATTTATAAGTCATGAATATGCAATAAACAAACAAGTTCTAATCAATAAATCCATTATCATAATTCACCATACATAATTTATTATTACTACAATCGTAAAGTACTTACTATCTCTATTTTATATATGACTCTCAATAATATACAAATTAGTAATTTGATAGAATTTGATATAAAGATGTACTTTTATAATTCACTATAAATAAAATATCATAATAAGATGAAAAAAATTAATAAAAAAAATTATATAAAAACCAAATGGTTATTAATGACAAGTCGAATATCTAATAATCACATGCAAGACACATCAGATTATTTTTGTCATTTAATAATTTAGTTTATTAGTGAATGTATTAATAATTCATTAATTAGAACTTAGAAGTCCAATTATATATATATATATATATATATATATAATAAAAATATTTAATAACAAATATTAGGAAGACATGATAAAAAAAAATATAATGGATAAAATAATATGTATATAGTAAAAAAAATTAACAACCATAATAGATAAGATAATTTGACATAATCTTTTTTATATATAATATGATATAAGAGTTAAATATATGTAACATTCATAAAGTATTTAAATTAAATGTGATTTAATTACATCATAATCATCATGAAATATATAAAGTAGAAATAAGAGGACAGACAAAATGACCGTAAAATATTTACTATATTTTATTTATAATTTTTAATAATAGACAAATTAGTAATTTGATGGAATTTGAGACAAACATGTACTTCTATATTTCATTATAAATAAAATATTATAATAAGACAAAATAAATTAACTAAAAAAATAAAAAAAATTGTAAAAACCAAATAGTAATTAGTAACGAGTCCAATATTTAATAATCACGTGCAAGACACGTTAATAAAAAAATTAGTATATATAAAAGTGGGAATGGGGGACAGATAAATTTACCGAAAAACCAACCTGATTATATTAGTTAATTGGGTTAATTTTGTTATTTAATAATTTAATTTATTAGTGAATAATATTAATAATACATTATTTAGAAGTATAATTCTATTAGAATTAGGTAAATAAGTTTTATATATAAAAAATAAACAACTAAAATTATTAATACATAGTTAGCGAAATTTTCATGCCCACAAACTTTTGCTTTTATTTTACTAAGTATAATATTTTTTATAACAAAATTTAAAAAGAATAAATAATATAATTTTCTCTATTTTAAATTTAAAAGGTAGTAAGTCTAAAATAAATTATAATCATACACATAATGTATAACATTAATTTCAAAATAATGAGAATTTTTACAAGTTATTTGAGAAGTTATAATTTTTTAATAATTTTTATATAGTTCAAAAATCAATTTATTTTAATCATATATTTAACGAGCTAAGTTTTTAAAATTTATGTGTATAGTATAATATAATTTACTTTTATATAAAATATAAGAATCAAATATAATTAACAAATATTAGAATTAAAATTAAATGTGACTTAATTATATGATAATTAAAAGTAAATAAATTTAATTTGCTAGACAAGATTATTATTATTTATTTAATAATGATGAATTCAATTATTAAAAATCACGTGAATAGGGAGGACATGCAAAATGACCGTAAAATATTTATTATCTTTATTTTATAACTCTTAATAGTGAATAAATTAGTAATTTGAGGAAACATGCAAAATGACTGTAAAATACTCACCACCTATATTTTATATATAACTCTTAATAATAGACAAATTAGTAATTTTCATATGAATTATAATACGAATTCAATATATAATAATCACGTGCAATGCATGTTAATGATAAACTAGGGGGACAAGCAAATTTACTAAAAAGTTAACTTGATTGCATTAGTTAATTGAGTTAATTTTTTCATTTAATAATTTAATTTATTAGTGAATAGTATTAATAATTTATTATATATAGTATGACATAAGAATCAAATATAATTACCAATCATTAGTATTTAAATTAATTGTGACTTAATTACATGATAATTAAAAGTAACTAAAATTGATTTACTAGACAAGATGATGATGATGATGATGATGATGATGATGATTATTATTATTATTATTATTATTATTATTATTATTATTATAATGAATCAAATTATTAATAGAGGGGCAGACAAAATGCCCGTAAAGTACTCATTACTTTTATTTTATATATGACTCTTAATAATGGATAAATTAATAATTTGATAGAATTTGATATAAACATACACTCTTATAATTCACTATGAATAAAATATCATAATAACATGAAACAAATTAATAAAAAAATTGTATAAAAATCAAATAGTAATTAATGATGAGTTCAACATTTAATAATCATGTACAAAATATGTTAATGAGAAACTAATATGTTAAAATGAGTAATGAATGATTATGAGGAAAAGAGGGTAGATTAAAGAAAGTAAATGAATAATTGTGGAATAAGATTGTGTAAGGCATTGTTATATATATGAAATTGAATTGGTAATCAAAACTAAGACCTTAAATGTGTGGCAATATTTGGAGTGCAAGTTGAATATGATATAAAATTAATTTGGGCATGTTTTAAAAGAGTCATAACTGTGACTCAATAGTGTCACGCCGTGACACATTAAACTAAAAGGTACTTACTACTTCAAGGCCAGTGGTGTTACGCCTATGACTCCCTGTTTTGCCAATTTTTGTGTGATTTTCTTTATAATTTGGACATTTAATAAAAGTATGCCAATATTCTTTTAATTGATTAAATATGATGGAGTATATAGTGATGTTATGACATGAATTTAACTTCATAATTAAGTTGTTGTGCAAGTGTAAAATTAATAACAATTATGGTAAATAGAGATATGATGTAAATAAACAATCAAAGAGATTAATTGCCCATCTCTCTACTTGAGGACTGACATAGGATATATAGTGCACCATTGAGGGAATAAGTAGTATATACCGACGTGGATTAGAGGACATGGTAGCGTTAGCTTCGAGAGCATCTTTGATCCTATTTATAAATGGATTATGTGATTATACTCAGTCAAGGTGGCTTAAGCTCCGCAAGAGTCCTTAACTTGATATTTATAGTGAGTAGGGTGGCTTTAGCTACGCGAGTATCTCTACTTCATACCCCGTATCCGGATAATCTGGGGATGAGATGTGGGCTAATAATTAAATAAAAGACATATAGAAATTGAATAATGATTTTAATAAAATTTTAGTTATGTGAATTAATCATGTTTTGAATCATATGTAAATGATATGGTGGGATAAATAATAGAAATATGTATTATAATTGCATGACAATTTCATACATTGATACATTAACTTCTTTTCATGATAAATTTAAAATTGTTGCATTTATTTGTGCCTTCCAAGACTGCATAGGACAACTGTAATGCCTATACATACCACTAAGTTAGAGATAGCTTAGCGTGAGTTTTTCTCATGTAGGAATCAGAGCTTATAGATTGTAGATATAATGGTTGATCAAGAAATAGTCTAAACCCATACCAGAGGAGACATAGTAGATTCAGGCTTGGTGTTAGTCATTTTCTAAATTTTGTTATATCTTCTATCATGCATATGGGTTAGAAAATATGTTTTGTATACGGGTTAAGGTTATATTGTTATATTTTGTTATTAAACAGTATATGAATGGTATTTATAATTAAGTAAAATAAGTGCATGAGATAAGATGACATGTAGTTGTGCAAAAGAAACTAAAATAAGGCATGTCTAATCTAAAAAAGTAAGTGGTAAATAAATTAATAAACATAAGGTTTTAATTCAAAAAGGGAATCATAGTTAGACATGTGATACTTTATTTGCATAATAGGGTTATTCCTATTATATAGGTAGGGTGTCACACATGTACCCGTCGATATTTTGAGATTGAAGGGATGCATTATTGTGCTCTCTTTTATGATGCGGACAAGCGTACATTATATCAAGAAGCACTTTCTTCACTAACTTCCAAAGAATGGCTAGCTACTGTGTAGGATGAAATGAAATCAATGGCAAAGAATGATGTATGGGAGTTAGTTGATCTTCTTTCATATTGTAAAATCATTGAAAACAAGTGGGTCTTAAAGGTAAAGTGTAAGAAATTGGGTTTTGAGGATAAATCACATTCATAAAACACAATGGAAAATAAAATTTTTCAAAATCCGAATCAAATAATTCTACTTGTGCCATTAAAATTAATTAATTCAAAACATAGTTATAAATTATACCTTTAATTTCTTGTATCAATTCTTCAAATTTTTTTCTTGTTGAGTTGTCGCAAACCACAATAATCTAATCTAGGATTGCCTCTAATGATAATCCATGTGAAAATGAAGAATGAAACCACTAGAGTATGCCTTGAACACACTCTATATGATAGCAAAGAGTGGTGTTCCTAAAGAGAAAAACCAAAAAAATTATCAAATAATTTTATGGAGGCTATTAATATTTTTTTGATAGAAAAATACTATTTATAGGTATTCCTAAATATCCTAGGGTTGGCAAAATTACCAAAATGGGTTTGGAGGGCTAAATTGGCAATTTGGCAAAAATTGGCCAAATTGGCCAACAAATATGCAGGTTATGCTATTATTGGCTAGGGCTAGCATGCGCACAACCCATATGCTGCCAACTTGGCTAAGGGCCCATGCGGGCCCCTTTGATCAATTTTTTTCCAGATTTTTTCTCGTGATCCCATCACAATCCAACCCTAAATAATTCTTTCATAATTTTGGATCTCATCCAAGACTATTTTATTCATTCTTCAGATTTCTAATGCATGTGACCTATTAGGTTCTTAGTTATGTTGGCCACCCGAATTAACAATTAATTTGAGCAAGTCATAAGCGGTATCTAGTAGCACATCATGACCCCCAAGTTAACATAATCACCTTTTAGTTAAAAGGATGAACATTCAAAAGGACTGATGGACCTTGTACATATAGATGTATATGGACCAATGTCAATGCATGTCATAAATGGTTTTGTCTACTTCATTACCTTAATTATGATTGCTCATAATTCGAGTATTTGTATATGTTGAGATACAAATTTTAAACCTTTGAAATGTTCAAAGAATTCAAAATGAAGTAGGGGAAAAATTTAGAAAAAGTATTAAGACACTTAGATTAGATCAAAGTGAAACAATACTTAAGCTAAATGTTTCAATGTCATTTAAAAGATAATGAGAATTTATCTGAATGAACCATAATGATGTGGCTAAAATAAATAGTCGAACCTTGTCAGACATGGTGAAATACATAATAAGCTTTTGAAATTCCTCAAAGTTCCTTCTATAGTCATGCACATGCGATTTTGTTTATGTGATAAACATAATCAGCCAGTTGATGTTATTCCATATAAGATTGAAATAACATAAAACCTATTCTTTCATAAAAGAAAGTTTAGGATTATCCTGCTTAAGAGAAGTAGATAATGTTGGATTAGTTACAAACTCAATCTAACCTTATGTCTGTGTGTGGGATAACTAATGAGAGTCATTTGGTTATCAGTTTTACCACTGTTTGAAGCAAAAGATGTTTGTTTCAAACAATGCTATCGTCCAAGAAAAGAGTTTCTTCTACAATAATATAGTAAGAGCAAGACTGAACTTGGTGAAGTTCAAATATATATTCAAGCAGATACAAATCAACTGACAAAGCCCAAATATGTTATTCATATAGATGAAGCTATCTTATTGTAGAAGAAACTCTTTTCTTGGAAGATAACATTATTTGAAACAAACACCTTTTGTTTCAGAC
>CATIWF010039100.1:0-10893 GCA_949630135.1 Balakata baccata | reverse complement strand
TACTAGTTATTTTTGACATAAATGCAATATATATTAACGTACATATTCGTTTATAGTTAGAAAGTGGCCATTCAACTTGATAGAAAATCATTTTCATCTATGTACTCTTAGAATAAATTTCATGATAAAGTTTTTAATTATAATTGAAAATCATATGACAGTAGCCATGGGATTTCTCTTGATAATAAGAAATTCATTACTGTTCGCTCCTCATAATTATATCACATCTCGGATTAAATAAAAAAGATGAATCGAGACAATATTTTATAAACACGTGATTATCTTGAATATATTAACTATTTATTAAGGGAGGTGTTAAGTGTCCGTGGTTTTGACATTACAGCGTCTGCAGTAAGTTGGTTGGCTGTCGTTCAAGAAAATGTTGCATGATTCTGCAATTATCACTTGATTCTGGAATTTCCAATTCATTTATTATATGTTTGACCGTATCTTAGAAAAGAAAAAAGAATTCTTTAATATTTAGAAGAAAGTTGTTGAGATGCTCATGTGATTGAATCAGGAAGTGAAATTTTCAGAGGTACAATTTCTTATAAGAGTTATGTTTGTTCTTATTTCAGTACAATTGATGAAAACACAATACAAATAATGCATTCAACTAATAAAACACCAGCAAGCTAAGATAACATTCAGAAACTATGCCTTTGGTATGAACTGATTCTTCATCTGATATTATATCTCCAGTCTGCTCAACGTATATCATTAGTATCCTTTAAGCAACAGAAAATACATAATTTACTTTAATAATGAAATTCAGGATGGCATCTTCATGACTATTCAGATGTGCATTAGTTCTTCAAATATTTTCATAGCAGAAGCAGGCAAACCCAGAAGCACATTTATGCTTTTCCTCTCCTTCCCATGAGAAAGGAAAAGAATCACTTCCTTTTCAGGCAAAGCAACAGGCCCAGACGAAACAGGCTCTCCCCACCCGAAATCTGTAGTGTGAAAAGATAGCCTTGACCAAGTTGTGATCAACAGAGTTGCTGCCAGAGAAGGTCTTGCTCTTGTAACTTCAAAATAGTCTATGGCGGATCTCATATAACTGTCATTAACCAAATTAACTGCCTCCTGAACTAGCTTTACCGCAAAAGACAGATGGTTATCAAGTAACTCCCCTCCTTTACACAAAGAGTTTGTTAATACAATTGCATTGCCGGAGTACCCTTCAGGTATCGGTGGCACGAATCTGGACCGTCCATCTACAGCAAACAACAGTTTTATCTGTTGGTCAGGCAGCATCCTTAATGCCTGACATCGAGCCTTCCACACCAAGGCTGAAAGAGCTTCAAATGTTGTGCACTTGGATAGAACTCCATCTTCCATGGCTTTTTCTTTGACTTGTTCAAGCTTGTCAGGATCAAAACAGAAGGACCTGTAGAGCATTTCTTCTTCATAGAGCTTGCTGGTATTTGAGATATCTTCAATCTGAGCAAATTCATGGTGTGGAAACTCTATCTTAGGCGGGTTTCGAGCTATTAGTATGCTTCTATCTAGAAAAGGAGGGACAGTTAGAGGCAAACCCCGGGCTGTGTCACCCCACGAGTTCACAAATTCCATCGCACCAATACCATCAAACATGCAGTGATTCATGCATAATCCAAGAACAAATCCTCCACATTTGAATCTAGTCACCTGGAAGACAACATCACATTCAAATCTGTTAACTATTCCATTACTCGAGATTATTACAAACTGATCCAATTTGACACCTGAAAGCTGAAATTGGATAGAAAATCACTGTATAAACTTTCAGTCTATGCTTATGTTTATGTTTAAAAATGACCGTACAGCCAAAGGTTAACCAATAAACTTATTCTTGCAAAAAGGATCAAGACTGAAAGAAACTAATAAAGCTCCAAAATCACAAGTGTAAATGATCAAAAAAGAAGAAAGTAAGCAACAGCAACAGGAAATAGTCAGAAAATCCTCAAACCTGAGCCACCAGAGGAGGAATCTGTAGAATGTTTTGGGCACCAGGAATATCATAAACCAACTTGCCAAGTGTTTCAGGATCAGGCTTTGTGGTGTCTCCTATCTCTGAAATTGCACAGTTTGCTTCAGCTTCAACAAGAACAGCACCTTCCCCACTACAGTTTACAATCAGCTTCCCTTCTGAGCTAATAGTCAATCGTCCAGCAAGAGGGTAGTAGTGAACAAGAACTTTTGACAAAGCATTCTTAATAATTTCCATGGCATCCTCATTTCCTCTCACATCAGACTTGAAGCAGTAAATAGTACGAACGATCACTGCAATATTTTGGTCAAGGTTAGAGAGGAAGTAAAGACCCCTTTCTGTCTCCTCTGCAGGAGGAACCAGGACCGGTTCGCTCTGCTTAACGCTGAGCTGAATGGAATTAATGCCACCATCTGCCATAGATGATACTACTTCAAGATCCTACGCACCAAAGAAGATTAACCAATGCATTTACACATACTATAAAACACTCTTCATTAATTGATAAGAAGTCATAAGAAAAAAATAATACCTGCAACAAAAAGAAAATTTTAATTGCAGACAAATGGGCAGCAAGGAACCTGGATTTGTATGTTGCTTTGAAGATGGTGGTGAAGTTATATAGGAAGAGAGAGGCCAGAAATTTGACAAATATTTTTGTTTTGGTTGACAAAATGCTACGCATGAAAGGGACAGATTTGGATTCCTATTTCCAAATAATAATAAGAAAAGGAGTATTAGTGGAGGAAAGGAAACTAACCAAGGCTTAAGAGAGAAAAATGGGATAAAATCTGAGATATTGCCATTTCTGCAAAATGTGGAAAGGTCATATGGATAGTGGTAGGCTACTTGCCAGGGAACCAAAATATTACCAGCAAGCAAGGCTGGCGTGAGAAAGAAGAACGACCCCCTTGAGTTGGTGTGGTTGGCGTCCAAAATTTCGATTACTTGATTAACACAACTTTATTTGAGTTCTTTATCCAAATATGCGTCCAAATCTATTGTCTTATAAAATTATGTTCATTTATTATTATTATTATTATTACCGCAGGTTATGACCACTATCTTGATAACAGAATCTGAGAGTTAGTAATCAACCAAACAAATACACAATTTTATAACCTTGCGGAAGCTGCAATTAGGCATCAGCGTTTTCTGCCACTTGATTAATATCGTTGATGGACATTCTTGCGAGGATGGAACATCCAATGGTTGTTAATCCTGCAACTGCACGTCAAGAATTCTGGAAGTAAGAGTATAGAAAACCTCTCACCTTTCTAAGGAAAAAGGATCAGATATTTCTTCCACGTTTCACTCATAAATTTAGCAGTACGCATTGGCATAAAGCTAGATAGAATAGCTTAATTAAATGATACCCGTTTGGTGAAACTTTTTAATCCTACTTTTTCATTGTTATGGATTTGGGGTACAATTCATCTAGTTCAAGTAACCGAGGGGTACACTGAACATTTGTATCGTTTCACAAGATACATAGAAAAAATTAAATGATGATATGCTGATTATTTAATAAACCAGTAACATTTAGGAGAAATTAATACATAAACTCAGTCTATCATATTATTTATAAATTAATCCAATTACAAAATAACATATAAATCAACCAATAAAAATAAAATAATTAAATACATATCATTTTGTAATTAAATTACTCTATAAATGACGTCTTAAACTGAATTTACCTAAAAAATTTTTAACATTTAGTTTATACTTTCTTCAAAACAATCATTGAAACAAGAACTGAACCGTGAACAGAAAATTTAAGAATGATCAGAAATACTTGAGTAATTGATCAAACTTTTCGGTTTCTATTATTTTGGCTCACTCCCAGGCCCCAGCTACTCCCACAAAAAGGAGCATCTAATCCAACCATACAGGCAGCACTTCTAACCCATGAATAAGTATATAGCTTGCAGAGCACATGATGGTACTTCAAAATAAATGTTCTAGCTAATCAACATCAGAGTTGTCATTCAATCAAATAAAGATAATGATTCACTACCCATTTATAGGGCGAACATTAAACTACAAATTCAATGAGATGAAGAGATTTTGGAGGAAGGGGAAGATGGTACAGAAAACTAATAAAAACTAAGGTCAGCTAGGCACTACTTTTGCAGAGAAAGGAGTTGCTAATCCATATTGTACAAATGTTCGAACTGGTAGGGTATTTTAATCAGGAAACAGTCATGCAACCCACATTGCAATGTGTTTATCATTGATAACTGTTGTTGAAAACTCCTCCTTAAGATGATCTCTAGGGAGCACACAACATACCTCATGTTCAACTATGCTATAGTTAATCATCGACACTGACATGAACTAAGCATCATCATCCCCATCCGCATCCTTGTCTGCATCATCACCAGCGTCAGCATTGTCTTCAGCTTCCTCTCCTTCATCTTCCTCATCAGACATATTGTTTATCACCTCCGTAATAATATCCTTCACCTCTGCTTTTCTATGCATTAGATCTACACTGAAGTGGGTACCTAAAAAAAAAAGTTTATATGTATAATTAGAGATGAGTTGAATATATGACACTGCTTCACATAATAATGGAAGAAGAGCAGTACCAAGTTGCCGGAGAATATCAGATAAAGTAGCCTGCAAAATGACAAAATTCATTAGAAATAATATACTGAAAAAACTAAAACTAAAACGCTGCAAGGCCAAACAAAAACAGTACTTACAGTATTGAAATCCACTTCCTTCAGAATATCAACTACAACTGCATGCATGTCCTCTCTAGATGGTTCTCTTTTTCCCTTTTTGTTAGATCTGGCTTTACCTAATAGTTGAACACAAAACACAAAAAAAAAATCAAAAGCTTAGTGACTATGCCATGTAATTACTCGTCTAATGACCAAAGATGGGGAAAGAAAAGGAAAAAGAGAGTCATTGTATGAAATCATTTTGATAATCAACATCAATCAGCGATGCAATCCCTACCCACAAAAGATCACCGGTTGCATATTGTGCATTCCTTGTAACTAATCACCATATTCATTCCCAAATAAGAGAGTAACAGATTACTTATTTATTCTTGTATTCACAAAGCTGGAATATGAGGAGCTTCCAAATCGTGTTGCAACACTTGAATAAATATGTTTAAATCTACATTTTCATGCCCAATATAGACATTTCCACAGATAAAAATGCTACCATTTGAATCCATAAAGATAAAGCAATTAACATGGAAAAGAAAGAAAGTCATCAAAATGCAAAAGAATACTAAACAGAAAACAAATGCACCTTGATCCTTTCCAGAAGCCTTCGATGGTAACTTGCCAGACTGTTTCTTGGTAGTGCCCTTGTCCTTGCTGGGAGTACTCTGGTCTGTTGAACTTACCTTCTCGACTTTTTGTTTCTTAGATGCAGATCCCTTAGATTTAGAAACTGAACCAGATTTTCCATCAGTGTCTTGAGCAGCTTGCTTTGACGATGAGCCAGAAGAATTTTTTGTAGGTTTTGCAGGACTTTTTACAGGTTTTGCAGGAGTTCCCTTCTTGCCAGGTGTGACTTTGTCCTTGTTTTTTGCCCCTGAACTCTCCTTCATGTTTTTCTTGGATGCCTTTTGAGTTGGTGTCTGCTCATTTGCTTCATCTTCTTCTTCTTCTGATTTGCTCTCCCCATGATCACTCTCTTCTTTTTGTGAGGTATCTTTTTCATCATCATCATCATGATCTTCTTCTATGGATTCATCTTTAGTATCCTTAGCGTCTGGTGAGTCCATCTTATCCTCATCTTCATCCACATCAACTTTGGATGAACGCTTCCGTTTTTGCCCTGCTTGGGTTGTTGGCTTCTGTTTCTAGAGCAAAGTAACAAATACATATCAATTAACAACAAAACCTTCCATCATCAAAGTAATAAAAGCAAGTAAAATGCAACAACAGATAAACCAGAAAGGAGATGAGTTATGTAACATCTGAGATTACATCCTAAAGAGAACACATGAGCAAAAGCAAAATCAAGCATTATCTGGACTAACTGCTGAAGAAGGCATATATAACATCATGCTGAAACATATTTCAGTTCAGAGAATTCATGCTTGAATTAAACACAGAACAAATAGCTATAACAAACAATGGTTGTATAATGCTCAACATCAGTCATTTTGTCATCTTGTGTTTTCATGTTCATGCAATAAACAAATATGTAGCTGGAGGCATGCACATTAAGCATGTTATGTACCAGCAAAGAAGTGAACATGCTTTATGTCTCTGTGCACGCACATCAATATCACTCTGGATGTAGAAACTCAAGAAATAAAATAAAATCTAGCCACGGATATAATAATTGATAGTGTTCAAAGATCTTAAGTCTAGATATCTAATTGTAAAAAGACAGAAAGACAGATGAAAACAAGCAAAAAATGTGAAAACAAAAACGTCAACATATTTATTCTGCAAATTTAACAGTAAGCAACTAAAGAGTAACGCAATACAAAAGAGACCCACCCTAATATTTATCCTGCTACCTATAAAAAACAATCACTCATTGCAAGCATTATATTATTAAGAAACAATGAGACTTCACATTTGCATAAGCAAGATACCAAAATGAAAGAAATTTTGCCAAACACCATCGGTTTTATTACCTTTACTTTCTTTACAAGTATCAATTCGTGTTCAGCATCAAAGATCAAAGTGCACAAAGAAATTATACTCATATAATCATATATCATATGTAAGAATAAACTGCAATATACAAACCTTGGCTGGTGTAGCTAAAGCCTCTCCAGAACTTGCAATTTTGCCTTGTGTGACCTTGCGTTTCTTGCCTTTCTGAAATGAAAGTAAGCACCAAATTCAGTAACTCGCAACTTTAAAATAAAAAACTGTCTAATATTCTGCAAGGCACCAAACCATCTAAAATAATGCATAACCTGTTCCTTATCAGCAAGCAAAACATCAGTTGTAGCATGTGGAGATTCCAAAAATTCCAACAATTTTAAAGTGAGTTCTTCCTGAAGACAGCCCAAAAAAATGTTATCTTTTGTAATGACATTAAATCACACAACAATATTGCATTTAATGCTAGATTACCAACCTTTTTCACAACAGCCTTGTTTATAGGTATGTTAAGTACATCACAAAAATCCACCAACTTTTCTTTGACACACTTGTCAAGTTTTTCCCTTATTTTTGCTTTCTGTTTCTCCTGCTACAATATATTAAACAATCAACAAAATGGGTTTCCATAAGCAAATGGTAATTTACCCATGCATACATGTAGTGAATCCTGGTCTAAATTGTAACTATCAATGAATAATGAGTTCGCACAAGATCAAATGCCTGAATAGGATAAATTTTTTAGTCATTAGATAGACCACCTCATTCTCAGCCCACACGAAGCCTGAAAACTGGCCTATGTTTCTCTTCAGATTGTGTGCCTGAAACCGCCAAACAAGGAATATGACAATGCTAGAAAAAACAATTAACAGGGACAAACAAAAATCAATTACAGCAAAAGATGGAGGATAATCCAATTTCCACAAAGTGGAATTTGCATTACTGCACTTTCATGCTGTGCCCACAATCTACATTGAAGAAGGCAGATACAGAGACCCACTCTGCACACAAATAGATTCCACCAAGATTAAATTGTTTGAGCACCTTTGCTTTTTTTCCAAAAAGAATTGTATGAAGCATCTGCAGGTTGTCATCAGGTTTTCTCTTGGACAACTTGAAAGCCACTGAAACATTTCACAGAATCAGACATTGGGTACAAGAAAAAACATCATTTGGACAAGTTTTTCAGTCAATTATATCAGAATTTTCTACATCCTATATATGCAATGAAATCAGATATGAGCCAGGTATAGTGTAAAAAACTCAAACTAGCTACAAATTCCAATTCTTGAGAATTGGAATCATGTCAATAGAAATCCCTTTTAAATCCAGCAACAATATAAAAACAAGGGTGTAATCAAAACTCTCTAATTGAAGAGAGTTGAGGACTAAATAGTCCAATGAGTTCTCAAATTATTATTTTTGGGAATGCTTAGAACTACATTTGCACATATTCCCAGCCAAAATTAACATGGCTCCTAAATCCAGCAAGGTCAACACTATTTGAGTGTAATTAAGTGTTAGTGTTAAGTAAAAATAATCAACTTTTAGTTCATCTGTTTATTATTTTATTAAGGAACAGCTTTTGCCAGATGCAATTAAAATCACTCGTAGAAAAAGCCATCCTTCAGCTTTACATAATAGATAGCACCAATATGTCTATGTTATACTTTACCAACAATTGATACATTTCATCCTCAAATTTCATCAGGTTCAACTAATTTATTATAATTTTCTTTACAATGTTCAATAATTGATACATTTAATCCTCAAATTTTATGATGTTGCAAGTTACTCGGAAAAAAAATTGAATCCTTCCAAAATTAGTACTGGAAATCCAATAAATCAAGAAAAATAATAGAGATCAACATATTTTGATGATATTAACATTAAAATCTCTCTATATATAACCATGATGCATTTTACATTTGCAGAACTCATTATAAGGACCCAATTTTAAAATGAAATGTAAATACACTGTGGCTATTGGATAAAGAATGACTTTTTTAATTGATAAACACTATGAACCACATTAGGTTCTAAAAGATTAACAAATCTACTTCAAAAATTAAGTAAATGGAATGGGAATTAGTCAAATCAAGTTTGATTCAGCCAAAATTCAGCTTCAGACATATATCTTCCCAAAATCTTTGAATGAAAGAACAATCAATATACCATATAGATTGAGAATATCAATCGACCACCAGTGTAATGGGAGCTTAAAAAACAGAAATTAGGAGAGGAAGGCACTACATCTAACATCGTATATAATAACCAAAATGCAAGTCTTTCAAAATATGATATTTTCAAATGAACAGCAAAATTGACAGCGCATAAATCATAAACAAGCTATCAAAAGAAAACTAGACCTATAGAGCAACTGAGGAGTACCATTTGGAATATCCTTGAGCTGCGTACCATGTCCCTGCAACACAAAACCCCAATCTAGTGAAATAATCAACTCCAATTTTAATCGTCAACAACGTCAATGAGTGTATTCAAAAAAGACAAATTAAACAACAACTGAATATGGAGATTCACCTTCTCAATAGACAGTGGTTTGTTCGCTGATCTCCCAGGCTCTGGTGCAGAATACCTTTCCACCATCTTCCTCTCCCTAGTGGGCCTCTCGCTGCTGGGAGTCACAGGCTCTTTCTCTTTTTTCTCTATGGAATCTTTACCCTGTTTCTTCTCGGAAGATTCCTGACTCCGCCCCTTTAACTCGCTCTGGTCTTGCTTCGAGGAGCCTCTTCGGCCACCTCGCTTAGCCTTCTTGCTTGCTTCCACTTTTTCTTCCTCTTTCTGTTCCAGTTTTTCTGCCTCTTTGTCTTTCTCTTCTTCTTCCTCTTCTTTTTCCTCCTTCTCTTTCTCTTCCACATCTTTCTCCTCTGTTTCTCGATTTTCTTTCGAAACTTCATTCTCAGGAACCTCCTTAATCAGTTGCTCCTCTTCCTTCTTCGTTTCCTCCGGTTGTTCCTTTTCTTCTTCGGGTTTGGGCTCCACTTTGTCCTTTATGGCAGCCTCTTCTTCTTCTGATTTCTTCTCCTCTAGGGTTTCACTCGCCATGGAATATAACAAATTGAACAGGAAAACAAACAAACTAAAACCCTAAGTTGGGGTTTTGGTATAAGAAAAACCTAGAGATCACAAAGAGAGTAATTTTTGACTTGAGTGTAAGTGATCTGAGAGCAGACACAGAGAGAGTGTGATTTAGGGATTGAAAAATTTGTCTGGGAGAAAGCGGATAGGGCGGGCTCGAATATGGAAATAGGAAAGGCGGGATTGGAAATTTTTGCTTTTGGATCTGTCCCGGCAACGTGAAAATTTTTGGAGGCAAACCAACTTCACCTGTTTTCTTTTTCCACGATTACCATCACCGGTCAGTCACAACTCCTTACACTTTCTTTTCCACATATTCTCAAGTTAACACCATTTTAATTATGCATTTTTAACTAATTAAAACTGTATTTTAAAATTTATTGAATAAACTTTTACTTTTGATTTTTTTTTTTTGAAAAAAACTATAACCTAATCACAACTTACGCGGTTCTTAGAAAGTTAATAAATTTTTACCATCAGTTAAAAAAAAAAAAAGGAAAACAATTTTACTCAATTCAAAAATACAATTAAAATTTATTTGAATAAAATTGATAAAATCTAATTCAAATTTATAAAATAATTTAAAAATTTTCATAGTTTACAATTTTAATATTTTGAAATTTTATTTATTTTGTAAAAAAAAAATATAGACATAAATTAGTGAAGAATTCTCGAGTTGGATTGAAAATATAAAGTAAAAACTTTCTTTTTTTTTTATTTCTATTTATACCCTTCCATACCTTTCTATGAATTACATTTTTATACTTTCCATCCAAGTGGATTGAGTTGTGACTGTCTGGTACTGTACTCATAAAGAAAATCGTATTTAATATATGTACAAAATACATAAAAAATTATTTAATAAAAAAAGTTATGGAAAAAGAAAATATGTTTGCATAATTATTAAAAAAATGATTTAACGAGTTGCGGTCTATACTATAAAGAGTCATTTTCTTCTTGCACCCAAGGCAAAGATAATAAATTTTTACTCATTTTTTTAGTACATAGGATATTAAACTCATAAGTATATGTATTAATTAAGCCAGCCCCAGGTTAAATTTCTACTAAATTTGATGGATAGTAATTAGAAAAATTGAACTTGAAATGTATCAAATTTTCAGACATAAAAACATGGAAAAATCATCATTTTCTTAGTGCGACATATGAGTATTATATGAAATTTAAAAACTATACTATTTATCTTATCTATTTTATTTATATTAA
>CATIWF010039098.1:0-10796 GCA_949630135.1 Balakata baccata | reverse complement strand
TTATTATTATTTTCTCTACATAATTACAAGTACTTAGTGCCAAAATACTATGTAGTTAAATTGTCTACTTTAATTTAACTATGCTAAATTTCCTTTATTTCAAAAGTAATCATTTATTTAATTTCATTTTCAATATCTTGTATCCTTATTTAAATTATAGCTAGACACGTATGACTTGGTCCTATTGCGATAAACCGACCTATGTCAAGTCTATCTTGTGAATACCTTCACGTCAAAATCCTTACGTATGCATGTGTTTCGTGTGACAGACATTTATACAATAAATATGTCCAAATGAAATGCAAGTGATAATGCATGCATAGATGGTCGAGAATGTTACAAATTTTTTATGCCATAATCACTATAAGAAATTGAGCATTTTATGACGAATTTCTTTGCTGCACAATTTTGTCACAATTTGTTAATTAATGGTTATGAATTTTGTAGTCATCACTATAATGTTTCCTTTTTTGACAATCATTACTTTTGTGACTACAAATCTATTATGTCATCATGAATTAGTATATTTAATGATAATAAAAAGAAATTTGTCACATAAACTTTTAGAGGTAGAATTCCCCGCCAAAATTTTGGAGGTAAATCTTTCAGTTATAAATTCTTAGTAATTGATGACCATATTTACTGTCACCAGATTTATCTTTTGATGACAATATTTACTTGGTCATTAATTAGCTGATTAAATTTGTGACAATATTATTTTGTCACTATTGGCCACCTTAAGTGACGATGAATACAAATGCATCATAATTTTATTTTTTTTGACAAAATATTTTGTCAAAAATTTTGGAACCAAATTTTTTAAAGCACAAAAAAAAAATTGAATTTATGACAACGTCCATTTTTATTAATATAAGTTTTATATGACGTGATAGTAATTCGTCACTATTACTTGAATGGATAAGTGACGAAACAATTTGGTCATAAATAGTTTCATTTAGTGATGATACACATAAATTCGTCACGATTTAATATGGAGGCTAAATTTTGTGCCTAAATTCTTTGGAGAGAAATAAATTATGACACCACTTTTGTCATCACCAAAATTTCAATTTTATAAGATGAGATAATATATTGTTATTATTTAGTTGAATTTATAGCTACAAAATTATTTCATCTTTTATTTAATATTTCATGACAATGCATGTAAATTCGTCACTATTATATTCAGATAAAATTTTAATTTAAAAAATTTTGGATACAAAATTTATTTAAAGATGCAGATATAATTTATCAATATTTATTATTATTTTTTTTTTATAAAAATTTATATTTTAACACTTGTACAAAAAGTATTATAAAAGATTAGCTGCATAAAAAAATGCAGAAATATTTTTATAATTAATTTGAAAAATTTTATAAAGATATGTAGTGTTTGTATTAAAAAACCGCTGGGTATAATTCATGTCTTTTATGCGCGGTTGTTTTAAAAAACCAATGCATATTCTTAAAATCTTATTCATTTTAAGCAGCGGTTATTCGATATAACCGCATCATAATCTTCAAAACCTAAAACTAATCCAAACAAATCATTCACTTTTAGTTCTGCTAAAACACCGTCCCCTTCCTTCTTCGTCCAATTCCTTTCTTCGCTCGCCCAGCTATCCAAACTCGCTAATTAACGACCGCCATGAAGCTCGCCTAGCGTCGCCCAGCTCTCCCAAGCTCCTTCTTCGCTCTCTTTTGATCAGGTAAGACCCAAATTGATTTCTTTTGCCAATTTTTCTTTTAACAGCCCTAAGCTAAAGTCATTTTTGATTCCCTGCCTCTATCTCTCTGGTCACGGTGACTGTGCCGTCGCTGCCCACCAGCAACGTCGACGCAGCCGCTCTCCTGCCACTGACATCGCCAGTCGTTGGCTTTATTCCTTCAGTCCTCCAGTTCAGCACAAACCAAAAGGCCAAAGGTAAGTATCTTAAATTCCTTCTCTAATTTATGACAGCTGCATTATTTCTTTCTTCGATTCCTCTAGTTTCCATTAATTCAAGCCTTGACCTAATTCTACTTGAGCCAAACAGTTTACTGCTCTGGTTTGAGATCTGGCGCACGAGGCTCTAGTTAGGGTTTTTAAGAGGATTTTGGAGGTGGCTGCGGAAAGTGATGGTATTAGTTTGGCGGGAGTGGTGGTTTCTTGTAGACTGCTGGCGGAGGCCAAACAGGCAGGTTCAGTTATTGGGAGAAGAGCTGAAGTATTAAAAATTTTCCTTTTAGAGCTTTTCTTACCAGTTTAATTGTTGATCTTCAATTCAAAATTCAGCTCCCTGGATATTTGCTCCGACTCTACCGCTTGAATGTCTAAACAAACTGAGGAATGAGGTGAATAGGCATCCCTATTTGTGACTCACAAATTTTAACTTTCTTGCTGTTTTTTGGGCAATATTTACAATTTACTTGTATTTGGGTCTCTTGCAAGTTGAAAATTACAAGTTTTTGTTTCTAATTTGCAACAAAGTATTTTCAAGGTTCAGTTTATGCTCCATCATTTGATCATGGTGTTAGAAATCCTGCTGAAGATGATATCTTTATGAGCCTTCAGTAAGTAATTGAAATCTATCACATGCATAATTGCCTATTAGAGGAACTAAGATTTTGTAAATTAGGTTGCTTGTGGCCCATGGTTGATGATAAGGACATGCATATTGGCTAATAAAATATGATGCTTACCTGAAATACCTTCTTAAAGCTGAAAAGTAATGTAGTCCCTCACTTGGGATGGATTGGTTAAAGCTGAGAAAGACAAAGGAATTGACCTTTCTAATCACTGCCATGGGCTTAATTGTGCGATTGAACCGGATGTTAATTAAATGTTAAATAATACATGTGAACACTGTTTGCAATCTAGAAACATGTTATGTAGCAATTTAGGTGAATTATATTCCTTGATATAGTTGTAGTTGTAAAAAGGTGCAGAGAATAGAAGATAAAAGATGTAGCCTGTGATGTGTCAATGGTCATAGCTGAAGGAAATTATCTGCTGTTGGAAGAAGGGTTTGGAAAGAAATAGCATATGTTTTTTTATGAGAAGTGGTAAGGTTATCTTCACACTAGACAATTTTATTACGGTGAAGACCAGACATAAGATACAGAATTTTTTTTTTTTTTTCCTTTGACTCCAATCTTTATACACCTAATAATTGACATTGTGAATATCTCCTTATAATTCAAGTTTATGTTGTTGGGTGCTTTTATCCTGTGATTTGGTTCTGTGTTTCTAGATCTCATGTCAACTTTCTGCCTTGAGATTGCTTCAGAGTTCAGACTTTCATCTCTTAGGCTTCTTTATGTTAATCAAAGGTTGATACAATTGTGCTACTAATTATTTAAAAATTTAGGTCATATAGATTCTCTATAATATATTGAGGATATATATATATATATATATAGATAGATATATATATACCCTAAAATGTATGAGAATAGCATTGATTATTTTTAAATTTTATTAAAATGATTAATAAATTTTTATTTGATAATATTGGATTTTTTTTTTTTTTAATTGACAATTGATGCACATCAACCATTTTCGATAGAGGGAAATTTTAATTTGCAGGAAGGGCTGATTTTGGGGACCAATTCCACTCTATTTCATTTTAAATTAACTTTAATGAGATCCACTTAAAAAAAAAAAAAAAACTAAGCATAATATCGTTACTCCTAATTCTTCTTTTTGTGTTTGTGTTTTTTCTTTATTTAGTTTTTTTTTTTTTCATTATTTGAATTACAAATAAAGTTGTGATTTTATTGGGATTGAATGTGTTGGTGGCTTTGATTATTGGGATTGTGGTGGTTGGTGTTCATGCTGCATTTAGGAATACCGAGGATTTATTTCTTGACGAGGAGACTACAGCTGAAGGTGGGTTACTTTTAGTTGTAGGGAGTTAGCCATTGAAACCCAAAAGTTATAGCCAGATCTGAGTATTGTGATGTTGCTTTTAGTGATTCTGGTGTTTGATTTAAGATGGATTTTGGTTATTCTCTTAGTTTGGTGTTCTGCAGGATTTAGGAGATTTAACTTGAGGTCTCACATGCGATATCTTGAAAAATGTTTAAGTTAGATACTAAAGGTAAGATTTTTATGTGGCATTTCGAGGAAGGTTTTAACTTGATTGCTGATGGTGGAATTCGTGACTTGAAATTATGGGCCCTTCGTTTATTACTGATTCATCAAATTATTTTTTTATGGCCTTTTCTACAACTTTTTTTTCTTGTCTTTTCTCATGTAAATTAATAGATTTATATGCTTTTGATTGATAAATTTTCAGGCATACGTAAGATCAGGAATAACGACTGGAAGATTATATGGACGATCAAGATTTACAGGTTGAAAATTTTAATTTTGTAGATTTTTAGAATTTAGTTGTAGATATTTTATTTCATTTGAATTAGATATTCTAAACTTATTTTATCTAGGCAATTGCTAAATATTTTATTATATTTGCAATGTATATTGAAATAGTGGATTATATATTTTTTATTTTTATTAAATGTTTAAGTTTAATATGAATGCAGGTTACTTTTATTTTGTGTTATGAAATTTGTCACAAACTAAATATTTATTAGTCAGTCAATGATAAATTAGACACTGGATATTATAAAAAAAAATTAACTGAAATATGTATCATGTTTGATGAAGATATCCAATAAAATTCATCATTAACAAATAAGGTTAAAGCAAATTATTGAAAAATATGATTATGAAATTCGCTCTTATATGTAAAGTAAATTAATGACAAATATTTTTGTTACAAATTGTTATTAATATAAATTTTTAATAACCATTGATATGGTTTAACATGATAAAACTAACGTCAAGATTTGTAATTGTTTAATGAAGAAAAATATTTATCCTAAATAATTTTTTTATTGACGAATTGCTTGTCACTATACCACTTTATATAGTGACTATGAAATATTTTGTCATTAAAAGTTATTATTTTATGGCAAAATTTTGTCGATGTAACAAGCATTTAGTAACGAAATAAATTCATCACTGCTATTATATCTATAATGACAAATATAATCGTCATCATATATAATTTTTATGACAATTTATTTTTGTAATGTTACTTAATCATTAAATGACAATAACATTATCGTAATATTAAGATTATTCTTTTGTGACAAATGTTTTATTATCACTTATATCATTTTATTAGTGACGATTAACAAAATTAGGTGACAAAAAACTAACCTAAATGTGACAAAGGTTGGCTAAATGACATGTTTCGTCACCAAAATAATAGTTTTGGTGACAAAAAAGTGATTTGTCATTGAACAGGTTCATTTTTAATGATGAATTCAGTATAAAATGACAAAATTTCATACTATTGTGATGTATTTAGCGTCACAAAAAGTATTAAATTAAGATGACGATGATACTTATCGTCACTATAGGTAGAATATTTAGTGACCATATCACAATTTGTCAAATATACTCTTTACAGCGCACATACAGTGACGATCCCTATGACGACAAAATTTCATCATCAAAGAGTTTTTGTGACGAATATTGAATTTTTTATGACGATTTTTAGCATAATTTTTTGTAAAATTTCTTGTAGTGTGTGTTGGTAGATACAACCCATATATAATCAATATATAACAAACATATAATTTATTATTATTAGAAAGCTGAGTATATTCACAATTGAAACAACACTGATACACTCAAGGTCTAATTCTTGAGTTAATAAAATTGAGAAAATAAAATACTAATAAATTAAGCGAAATTGAAAACCTGGACTAATTGTGAAAATGTGATTTTTTCCACTCTAATGCATACGAAACGAGAATATCAATATGTAGAATAAATTATGAAATAAAAAAAGTGTTTTTAATTGTAGAGAATTAATAAGTTTAGGGCGCAAAATTGAGAAAATAAAATCTAGAGTGTGGATATATATAGAAAGAAGAAAAGTTGGGGACCATATAAGATTTTTTGCATGATTAAAATAAAGAAGAATTTATTAATTAGAGTTAATTAAATATATATTATTAGTGTTAACAAAGTTTTGCATGCATGTCACTTGTTTAGCATATATGCGTGCTAATAGTGGTCACTTTTTCTCCTGAAGACAGAACCCTTTCCATTTTCTCTTATAATAAATTAAGAACTTGTAACTCTGTTTTTTTCTATGAAACTATCATCGTCGCCAGTGTCGATGGACAATCTTCTCTTGCGGCTGCTTCTACTGCAACTCCGACAACTCCTGCAGCACATGATTAGCTAACATTTAAATGAGAGTTTCAATTAGAATGAAGAAACATTCATAAATATATGTAGAGTAAGAATTAGTGAGAAAATAAGATAATTTGAAGAGAGAAAAAGCTTTGGATATTTCAGATATGGAGAAATTTGATAGAGGTGAGCTGAGTCTTTCATTTCCTTCGCTATTTCATTATATTTTGATAAGAAAAATCTATATTTTAATTTGGATTTGTAAGAATTTGAAAGATTGCGTTAAAATTAATCAAAATTAAATGAAGTTCACAAATTCAATTAATTACCAGTGACTAGACTAGTGATATTGTATTGAAAATGGTAGAAAACTAGATATAAAGCAAACCTGAAGCAGAAATGGAGAAAATGAAAGACACAGGAGATTAGAGGTACTAAACTAACGCTGTAATTGTTATTAAGCGTATTAGAGGAAACAAAAGAACATCGAAGTATAAATGAAAAAATTCTTCAAAATGAGGAATTCCATGTCATTTCCTCTAATGTTAATGTTTAATATAAAGTTGTTTGGAATTGATATTGGAGGTTCTAAAAGCATATTTTGAATTTTTTTGATTTAATTGAATGATTTTTTAATTTTTTATAAACTGTTTTTTTCAAACATACTTTTAGAAATAAACATTTATATTTATTTACTTATACCAAAAGCAGTTTTCAAAACTTAAAAAAAAATACAAAATACAAAATTTTTTCCGAAAAGTATTTTTTCCAAACGCAACAATGAACATGGCCTATATGAAAGATATAATAAGTAATGATCCGGACTAATTGTGTAAATGGTACTAAAACTTATCACTTTATTTCAAATTGGTACTAAATATTTTAATTATTGCAATTTGATACCAAAATTTTTATAAATATTGCAATTTGGAATTAAGTCAAAACTCTAGTAAAAAAAGCTAACGTAACATATTGTTTTACTAAAATTTTGATTTGGATATCAAACTGTAACATCATTAAAAGTTAGGTAAAAAATTACAATAATTAAAAATTTTGTATAAAATTATAATAAAATGATAAAATTTGGCATCTTTCGACACAATAATGCCAAGGATCCAACTGCTCAAAATCTTATACAATTACGATAATGTTGACCAAGGAAATATATAGTACTGCTGGTTGGAGAGTGTGTTTTCAGGATTGTCCGATTCATAAATTGATGATGTGCATTAGTTGAAGAAATAGTAACCTATATCAATGGTATATTTAGAGAGATTGGGTCATTTATTACTAAGTTTTTATTAATTATCCAGTCATTCCTAAATAGATGTCGTTTCAAATGTTTGCACACTAATTAAAAAATGAGTTTAAGGTATAGATAAAATATTATATTATACTTATATCTCTACCAATTATTGTTGTTGTTGATTTCTATAAAAAAAAAAGATAGTTGGCTAGAGTCTAGATAGTTAGAATGTATATTTTAGTTATTTTCTATTAATTAATAAGGATGATTAAGTAATTAAATAATTTTAGCGACTAATATGCCCATGACTCTTTTCTTAATTGTTTAGCATATTTATTGTAATCAATAAATACTCAATTTAAAACAAATCATTAATACATTTAAACATAATAGCTGTAGTCATTCTTTTTTAATTCCTTTTCTACTTTTCTTGACAGTGATCAGAAAAATATGCACTGTGGTGACAGAATGAAATTAACTAGGAGTTAGTTTTATGAATTTTTTACTGGCAGCGAAATATGTGTTTTAATTGAGGAAATGTTTAAATTTCCGTTAAAATTATAGATTTCAAAAATTTATAATTTTACCGAAACATGCAATCAAATATTGCATGACATGAAAATACACCTTGAACATTTATCCATAACTTTTAGCAAAACATATTTTGTAATCTTTATGGATAAAATCCATTTTGCCAATATTATTTTATAATTTTTAAGAACGAAATGGAAAATAAAAGGATTAAGAGAAACATTTTATTATTGAGTTTACCAAGGTGCAAATCAAATAAAAAAAACTAAAAACTTTAGTTGCGTTGATAAAACTTTTTTTCTAGTCCCAGATGTATGATCATTAAATTTCTCATTCTGGAAAATTTATAAGCTACTAACACTTTATGAGCTTTTTCTTAATATTTTTTTTCATTGTTCATACCATATGAGAGAAAAAATTTTTTAGAACAAAAATAATTTTTGCTCGAGAGAAAACTTGAAGAACCAGATGAAGATCATTAACTAGAAGAAGAAGAAGATTAAGGAGATTAAAAAGGAAAAAATGGCCAAAGGGCCAAAAAAAAAAAAAAGGTTTCAACCTCATTCAATGAGGTTTTCAGACGGGAGAAAAAAATTTGGACTTTTTTTTTAATTTTGATTTATGATCTAATGATGGTACAATAATTGCATAACTCATAACTTATTTTTAGTTACCACCATTAATCATAGAATCAATTTTTTCTTCTATTATATATGGTAATTACTTTAATATATCACTATAATTAATTTAATTAACAACTTAATTAAATTATTATAATTTTAATTAACACTTTAATTAAAATTTTAAATAGAAGAAATAGTTAAAATTAATCAATATTAATTTTAACTCAAAAATATAAGTAATCATTTCTAATTTAATTCTCAATTAAATTACTCCCTACATTTATATATGAACTATAGACTAATAACATATTTTGGGTGTGATTTATAAGGTCAATAATTTTATCAGAACGGAAATATAATATTAACTCATTAATATTATATCGGACATAATTTCCGAATTTCTCGTATACCCGAATATATTAAATATCATTCCAGAATTTTTCTTTTAATTACCGATAAAATCACAAATATTATTTTGACCTCTAAATCATAATATTAAGTCTTCTCGTTATAATCCCGATATTCATCTCCAAGAGTGAGTTTTATTTTCCCATCATAAAGCAACTTTCTATGCCTTAGATCTTGCATAAAGGAACAAATATGAGCAGTTGCTCTTGTGTCTAAGACCCAAGCATAAGATGAGTTAAAAGAATGATTATAATTTAAATCAACATTTAAATTTAAAGGATGAGAAATAACTGAAGAACCTACAATCCCTTTGCCTTTAGTCTTCTCTAAACTTTTTAGATAAACTAGATAATTTTTCTTCCAATGACCATCCTTTTGACAATGGAAACAGGTTCATTTGTCAACCTTTGACTTAAGCTGGTCTTTTACCTTCCCCTCACCCTTTTTGGGATGCAAAGAAAAGGGAGTGGAACTCTTTCCCATAGTAGTCTTTTTCTTCTTCCTTTTCTTTAAATAAGAAGAAGAATCTGCCACTAATACTTTTGTCTCTTTCTTTTGGATATTAATCACAGTATTTTGGTGATAAACCAAATTCTGTTGCAACTCTTGCAAAGTTCATTCCATTTTGTTCAAATGGAAGTTAGAAATGAAACTTTCATAAGAACATGAAAGTGATGTTAAAATACGGTCTGTCTTAAGCTCCACATCCATGAAGAAATTGAGATCTTTAAGGCAATAAATAAGCCTTATCATCTCACTAACATGTTCACCAACATCTTGGCCTTCTTTCATTTTCATTTAGAATAGTTTATTAGAATAATTAAAGCAGGTAGTTCTACTAGCCTTGCCAAAACTTTCCTTCACTAACTCCAAAATATCATCACAAGCTTCTATCTTTTCATATTGCTCTTGCAGCTTATTTTCCATAGAATCAAGTATATAGCACTTTGCTTGGGTGTTCTTATCAACCCATTTTGTGTAATGTTGTTTTTCAGCCTCACTTGTATTAGCGGCAGGTGCTGCAGGTCTTGGCTTACTAGCAACATCCCACAAACGCTGCTAGATAAGCACTAGCTTAAGGTTCCTTAACCAGTCTACATAATTAGGCCCGGTGAGCCTATTACAGTCCAAAAGCAATTAAAGTGGTGATGGTGTAGCCATATTATTAGAGAAAATTAACGGCAAAAAGT
The DNA here is from genome assembly GCA_949630135.1 of Balakata baccata. Classification (NCBI taxonomy): domain Eukaryota; kingdom Viridiplantae; phylum Streptophyta; class Magnoliopsida; order Malpighiales; family Euphorbiaceae; genus Balakata; species Balakata baccata. The sequence continues at coordinate 602 of CATIWF010039098.1, read as the reverse complement.
ATAAAATGTATCAGTTTAATTATATATTAATGGTCAAACCAATTAACCAAAATGATTTAGACACATAATCATAATAGTTTCTCCCACTAATTTGGTGCATCCTACACTTTCCTCGTAGGAAACGGAAGTTCTGTTGGGGTGAACTTCTAGTAGGTAAATTGAGTCTCAATAATACTCTAATTAATATTTCTCAGCTTCTCATGGTGACATTCTTGGAATATTAACATATTAATGAGATGACAACTCTTTGCTAAATACAACAATTGTAAACCCAATTTAATTTCTTTTTAATTGGCTCCTAATACACTAACCCTCAGTTTCACAAAAATGACATTCTTGAGTTAACATATTAGATGAATTCTATCCACGAGATCAGTAAAAAAAATGGACCAAATTTAGTGTCACTCAGCTTCACAATGCCTATCCATTTTACAAGTCAAATACATTATTTGACTTTATTATTAATATACAACAACTTGCATATTAATGCTCCAATGGAGAGCCTCAATATAGACATCTTACATCTTTATTGGATTCATTATCTTTGGGAAGATTACTTGGTCTTTTATCTTAATTTTTAAGGTCTCACTTTGCACATTAAC